>LZPO01035170.1:72118-85042 GCA_001675575.1 Neotoma lepida
TTCTGAGATGGGGTTTCTCTGTGTAACCGCCCTGGCTGTCCTGGAACTTGCTCTGTAGACCAGAGTGGCCTCGAACTCACAGGGAGTACTGGGATTAAAGGCATGCACCACCACTGCCCAGCAGAATGGAATTTTTTTTTAACTCATAAGGAACAACAAAGTTATGTCATGCAGGAAAATGGAAATGACTGGGGGTAATCATATTAAGCAAAGTAAGCTAGTCTCAGGAAGATAAATATTACATGTTTTCTCCCATTTGTCATTTCTAGATTTTTATATAGATACATAAAATCGTAGACATACATAACTTATATACATACATGTAACATAAATGTAGAAGTAAAACTAGTTTCTAGGAGAACAAAGGGGACCAATAGAAGTAAAAGTGGGAAGATGGGAAATTACTCAAAGAACACTATATACTTGTATGAAAATAGTTTTTGTAATACATTACCATGTACAATGGAAACACACCAATGAAAATAAAAATATAAAATCTAAGATTTAAGAAAATGTGAAAATCTATGAGAAAAGCTAATAATACCCCAATCTTTAAATTTAAGAGAGAGATGTTAGATATTAGGAAAACCTCTTTGGTGTGCAAAAAGATACTGTGACTTTCCATATGCTACTGAACATTTGTGAGAGTTGCAGCTTCCAGCTGAGTGACCTGACCCAGATCTGTCAGGCAATGCTTGGCTTGCTCCAAAATAGACCTTGCCTGCCTAGTTGGAGAAAGAAAATTCTGCAGGCTTTAAATAATTTACACAGAAATGAAGCCTACTGGAAATTAAGCAGACATGTGGAAGATTCTTTAATTTTATTTTGAATGTTACTATCTTTCCACTGGGTAAGGTGGTGTATGGTTCAAAAACCCAATGACATAAAAAAACTGTCCATATTGAGAAGTCTGATTCTAAATCTTATTTCTGTCAGCTTCGTTCCCTACATCCCACAACACCACTAATAACCACTTTCCTTAGTATTTTTCAATATTCATTTGTATATATAGAAATACATTTTATTCACAGTCTCCTATCCTTTTCTGCCCAGGACATAAGAAATAGTATATATCATATTGTTTCACCTTTTTACATACATCATGAAGATATTTATATAATAGACAATGAACTGGCTCTTTATTTCTCCACGGTTGTGCTGAATTACAAAAAGTTAACTGAGTGCTCTTTAATGCTGTGATTTAATGTGTAATTCACCACGGTTGTGCTGAATTACAAAAAGTTAACTGAGTGCTCTTTAATGCTGTGAGCTATCTCTAATCTTCTGCTATTAGAATGAAATAATGAATATATAATCTTGTTTTAGCTTTTCATCACTATACTGACAGTTGACTGATAAAGGGGAGACGTTTATTTTGGATTGTAGTTTTGCAATTTCAGTCCATGATTAATTAGCCCCCTTGCTTCAGGGCATCGCAGNGTACTGTGTCTGGAGCACACAGCAGAACAAGACCACCCACCTCATGGTCAGAGAGCAAAGAATGAGGAAAGGATCCAGGTCTCACAGCCCTCTACAGTAGCAAGGGACCTAAAGACCTTCCATTAAGCCCCAATTCTTACCACTTCCCAAAGATGCTCCCTCTGGGGACCAAGCCTTTAGCACATGGGCATGTGGACATCTACGATCCAAACTGTATCAAATCTTCTATATGAGAGAGAAAATTATTTTAGATGAGTGCACAGAAGAGTGGATCATAACGTGGATGAGAACAGCTTGGCAACTAGCAAAGGCAAACGTCCCCTTGTGGACCCAGGAAGTTGGGGCTTGTGGGCTATTATAATCAATTAGATGTGTAGTGAATGACCAGGCAGACTTTTTTCCAAGGGGAAGTTTTTCTTGATTTGTTTTCCAAATGGAAAATGCTTGGGTCTTGATTTTTTTCCCCAAGTGAGATGCTCATCAGGTACTGGAGCTCACCTGGACAGCCCAGGCCATTAAGCTTAACACGTTTTTGGCATTTAGAAGATAACATCAGTTTGTTCTCGGAGGATGGGAAATGGCTATTCTTAGCCAGTGTTCCACATTCTGAGAAATGTTTTCAAGACTCATGATTGAACTTCTTTAAAAAGTACTCCCTGGGGGCTGGGGAGATGGCTCAACCATTAAGAGCTCTGGTTGTTCTTCCAGAGGCCCCGGGTTCAATTCCCAGCACCCACATGGCAGTCTACAACTGTCTGTAACTCCAAGATCTGACACTCTTGCACAGACATAACACCAGTTATGTGCAGACAAAACACCAACGTACAATCAGTCAATCAAGCCACAGTCTCATCTAACAGCCCATATAACAAAATAAAGTTTTTTTTTTTAAAAAAGAAAGAAAAAGTGTTCCCCACCTGACATGGACTTGGGAACTAAGTGGATATAATACCGCAGATACTGTTAGTGGCCCATTAAGTATTCATGGCCCTTCCTTCTAGTTCTTCTCATCACATAGCATAGATTAGCTTCATTCTCATCACAGTGGTGGAGTCTGATTCATCTGAATTAACCATGGCAACATGCCCTCTGAAAATGCTTGACTGAAGTATTTCCAGATGGCTTGGTTTGGGACAATGGACGCTGGAAGACACACCATCTAGTTGGGTAACCTAGGTTTTAGGGAGAGAAGTCATCTGTCCTCTTTCCTTGTGGCCTAATAGGCAAGGTCTCAAAGTTCTGCTTAGTCTCATGGTGGGGAAGTAAATCAATTCATTATTCGTGAAGTCATCTGGTCATTGCCCTGACCCAGCCACAGCTACTCCATAGGTATCTTGGTAAAACAAGGCTTGATAGAATAACAGGCACAGGTGTCCAGGGCTCCTTCCAAGTCTTTAAATAACTTTTTAAAAACTTCAATAGAACAGAGCTGTGGAGATCCAGGTTTTCCACCCACCCCTTACTAGGAACTAGCCTGAATTCATTTTCACTCACTGAAGCAGGGACAGTGCTCTGAGAACATGGCAATTCACCAGTCCATCAATGTTTCTCTCTGCAAATTCTCATNTATCTTTAGAACTAGACTCGTTCCTTCAGGGCACACCAAGGACTTACAATTTTGTGCTCTTCCAGAGGTCATGCTTAGTTGTGCAATGCAGCAGACACACCATTTAATTTTAGGGACTCCATTCTGNTGCCTTTCATTTTAGGGTTACTGCTCATGAGTGTGAAGATTAAGTCTGCTTTAGAAGAGTTTTGTTGCTGTTTTGCATTAAAAAAATTTTCCCTCTAAAGACAATGGTTTACACTCTACCACCTGAGCTATACTCCCAGCTAACACAGGTTGCTTCTTCAACTCATGAGGAAGTCTGAAACACCATGCTTAAAGGACTTGCCTGAAGACAAGGCACAGATCAAACTCAGATCAAACTTCAGTGACAGGACATAAAACTCTGTTTCATACTGTGCTACATTACTAAAATCCTCAGAGGGAAAAAGCTTAATAAAATAGAAATTACTTGTTTTGTTTTTGAGATAGTCTCATGCTTTGTATCATGAGATAGCCCCAGGCTGACCTTGAACTCCTAGCCCTCCTACAGCTACCTTGGAAGCATTGGGATTATAAATATGCCCACTGTGCCTATGAGCAGCACTCCTAGCACTGGGCAGGAGGACTGTTCCAAGTTCGATGCCAGCCTGGGCTAGAACGAAACCCTTTGTCAAAGGAGAAAAATAAACAATTTGCTGGGATAGGCAGGAGGCTGGGGTGTTTGTACCCCAGATGAAACACACAAGCCTAGCATGTGATTCCATCCCTAGCACTGAAACTGTTACTTAAACCGTTCTTAAAACCTCTTGGGGATGTTTTAGAATAAGCCAACTGACATGTTGTCAATTTGTTCCAAGGNTACAATTGGAATTGGAACTTAAATGTTCCAATGTATTACTTTATAGAAGAGAACAGTCTATCCTGGTTGCTCATTCTTGAATGGTCAGAGATTAAATACAAAGTGGTGGGCACACAGAAAATACCCCCCCTCGTGTGTGTGTGTGTGTGTGTGTGTGTGTGTGTGTGTGTGTGTATTTCAAAGGTAGTTTATATACTGGGAAGAAGCATAGGTTTTAGAGCCTGAAAGCAGACTTGCTTACTTAATTGACAATGCCCTGCACAAGAATAGAAATGTGACGCCGTTTACATTACATTAATTGGATGACAGTGACAACAAAGGATTAAAGCAAGTCAGGGAATTNCATGGTACCCTGCCCAAGAGCCTTCAGTTAAGCTCTCACCTCTGCCTCTCCAGACNTTCATGGCTTTAGACAAGCCACCCTCTGAGAGTCTCACTGTTTCATCTTTAAAACAGTGACAACACATCTTCTCTTGGGTTGCTGTAGGGCGAGATGAAAAGTGTTTGACACAGTGAGAGATGGAGAGAGGACTCGGTGGCTCTTGCTAAGGACCCTGGTGCAGTTCCCAGCACCCACATGGTGGCTCACAACCATCCATGACTCTAGTTCCAGAGAATCTGATGCCACCTTCTACGCCCCCTGTATATAGGCACACACATGGTGCACACACACATGCAGGCAGAGCACTCGCACACAAAAAGTATAAAAAAAAAAATCTTTGAAGAAAAATCTTTGATACACAACAATAACACATTCCCATTCTTCTTTCTTCATTACATGGTGATGTTGGCTACATGGTGAATTCCAAGGCAACCTGGGCTAAGTTCCTCTGTCTCAAAAAACAAAAACAAAAAACAAAAACAAAACAAAAAAACTAACAACAAACAAAAAGAAAGCCTGTAAGTAATAGCTTTTTTTTTAGTAAATAAAACTTGCTATGTAACTATTGGTGTTCTTAGCACCAGATGAATGAGAAAATTTACTATACTATAATCTAGCTTACAAGTATTCATAATTGAGTATTTAAAATGGTTAAATATGGGGGACATAAGGAAATAAATTACATTTTGGTAATTAACTTGAAGACTTTACTTCTTTAGAAACTACTGAAATCTATGTTTAACTGTCATGTTAAATAACTATTTCTACAAAAATGAATTATTCCTAAAAAATGCCATAAGTATATATATATATATATATTAAGATTAGACTTTTAAAATGCAAATTTAAGTATAAGAAAATGTATTGACAGAAACAGAAAACAATATGAGTTACTATTAAAACCAACCCAATCTGCTAGGACTGGTTGTCCTAAATTGAGGTACTTTTGCCTATTAGCTATATTGCACAATAGAGAATGTAACCATTAAGAGTCTTAATACAGCACATCTAAATCGTATCTGTCACTAAGGAGAAAATCAAGAAAGTGGAAGTGAGCTAAACTTGCAGGAAATATTAAAATTGGTTGACTTAGCAAACTTGAATCTTAATGCTCAATAGAATGAGTGTAACAGAGCCGGCTTTTATATCTTGGTAAACAAGTGAGCGATCAAACTTTTGGTTTGCCAACCTAATACATTCTTTTGCTGGGAAGCAGGCTGATCTCGGTTTATGGTCTTAGCCACNGTGCCCCGGTAAGCCTATGTCTCTCCAATGGCTAATGGGGCTATGTTTTCCTTTTTTCACGACCGCACGATCTTAGGACCCTTTAACTCATAAATCTTAAGCTATAAGAAGACATCTGAGGTTGAAGATGAATAAGTTATGAGGTAGAAGATACTGATAATCTTAAGAAAACTTCAAAGGCACAGAGGGGACTCTGGTTAATCTTAAATGTATTGTAGGTGGTAGAACTGAATGAATCTTAATATTAATTTTACAACAGGAACAACAACGTCATAGTAAAGTGGTTTTGTACTTAAAAGTATAGTAAATGAATTCTCTTTGCTTTTGCCATAACGCTAAGGCACAAATATCTGAAGTATTAACTGGAGGCAACCAGAAGCAGAATTTCCCTTATGGAAAGAGATGGCGGAGTTTGGCGTTAAGTTCTCTCTCCTTGCTTAAAAGATCTAGGCTGTGCTTTTTGAAGGCTTCTGACTGAAGACGAAGCTCATCATAAGCCTTTTGAATCCCATCTACTCTGCGTTGCAGCTCACGAACTCTCAAGTTGCTGTCAACGGCCACTGCCTCCTGCTCAAAGCGTTCTAGGGCGTGCTTCTTGGCCAAGGCTGCTGACTCCAACTTCTCCTCCAGCTGGCGGATCTCCGCCTGTTTGTTCTGAAGCACCTTGCCCCTCTCCATGGACAGCTGCAGCAGCTCCTCTTTCTCACGTGTGACAGTCTGCAGCCTAGCCTGCAGCTCCTGACTCAGGCTGTTATGCGCCTCCTGGTCTTTCGCCATCTGCTCAGTGGCCTGCTGGTGTTGCTGCTTGAGGCTCTGCAGCTGGCCGAGCAGCTGCTCTGTCTCCTTGGCATGGGCACAGGCCTGCTGGCTCTGCAGACCCAGCAGTTCCTTCTCTCGGGCCTCTGCCTGGCTGGCATCGTGAGCACATTTCTGTTTCAAGACTTCCAGTTCCTCCGCCAAGGCCTTGTTGTGTGCAGTGAGCTGCAGTACCTTGGCCTCCTGGTCTTTCAGGGCCTGACAGAAGAGGCTGCTGTTCTCCCGCTTCAGCTTCTCATTCTCCTCCTTCAGCTTGATGTTTTCATTCTTGTGCTCGTCCTTAAAGCGGATCATCAGCTCGTGGTTGGCTGCCAGAGTCATAAAGCGACTCTCCAGCTTTTGGACGAGCTCACTCTGGACCCTCATCTTCTCCATCTCCTGCATCCTCTTCTCCTCCAGCTCAGTGTTGAGCAGTTCCAGGATCTGGCAGCGTTCCAGAGCCTCATCGGATCTGCGTTTCAGGATGCAGATAAGCTGGGACTGCTCTTGGATGCGGGAGCGGAACATTGCCTTCTCGCCCTTCTCTTCCTCGGACAGTCCCCTAAGGTTGGCCAAAGCTTCTCTCAGACTGTCCATTTCCTTAAATCCCAATTCCGCATCCTGGTTTTGAAGATTTTCGTTTTGCTTTTCTATGAGCTGGTCAAGGGGTGAGGTATCCATTCTAAGCGTCTTCCCGTCCTGAGGCATAGACGCTCTGCCTGAGAGCTGACTTCCGTCTTTGCCCCTCTGATTTCAAAAGGGCGTTGCTATGGACTCTTAGCACGCTCCAGCAGTTGGTTTTTCCAGTAAGGAGTCCTGTAATTGGTGGGCAGACCTTCAGAATGCAGTGAGGTAATAGGGGGCGTCCAGAGCCAATCTGGTCAGTCTATGCCTGCCTTTTTTTGTTTTTAACCAATCACAGCTCTCAGCTCACTGCCACTGTTCTCCGCCCACCCCCCTAACTCCCGTGCCCCACGGAGATGCCAACCACAAAATCAGCTTTCTATTCACTACAGGGGGCCCGACTCCGCCTGATTTCTGATAAAGAGTAAACAAAGAAAGCTTACAGAGACTCTTTCCTCCTCTTGGTCCTGAAAAGAAACTGCTGTCTGTAGAAACATAGTTGCCGTGTGTGCATACAAAGGAGCATCTGGATCCACGTGCTTAGTTCAGTTGTTGTATATGAAATTTCTTTTGTTCCTCTAGTGCGGTCCTTACGCCTGGGTAGTCAGCACTCCTGTTTTTATCTATTGGGAAAATAAATTTACAGAAAGAGACACAATGAACACTACAAATGTGATCAAATCAGTGAAGAAAAAAAAAATGATACTTACACTTGTGCCTAGCACTCTGGAGAGCAGGAGATAAGTATGTTGAGCAGAGGCCAAAGGTAAAAATCAAGTATCTTTAATTAGCTTGTCAGATAAGACCGACATTTTTATATAAAGCTTATAGAGATTAATAGAACATCGTGTTAAAAGAGAAACGAACAATTACATTCGAAAACGGAGACAGCTGAAAACTGAACCTCACGAATGATCCAACAAATGCAAGTGAAAACTGCATAGTATTTCATCCACCAAAATCGGTTAAAAAATTCTCCTTATCATTTATGACTACCCAGGACTTGAAAGGGGATGCTGAAAAAAGCCCTCTTTATATTATTGGTGAAAGTCAGTTAAGAATATCTATGCTAACTAAAAGTATGTCAGCTGTACTGGGAACTTANAATTGCCCTTGTCAGGAGCTCTGTATTTGGATAATAATCTGAAAGAAAATATTTTGTGCATAGCTTTTGCTGTCTGCCTTATAATAATTAAAAAGCTTGAAACCTAAATACCCAAAAGAAGCAGCTAATAGCGTTATCATTTTTAAAGGAAATTTTTCATGGCACAGGAAGTACTTATGTTAGAAAGATAACTGAAGAGAACAAAGGTACAAAACTTGATGTTCAAAATNAACTTGGTATTTTTAAACTTAGGGAGAGAGAAATAGTTGGCTCTTTGTGTAATGACTGTGTTGAGGAATTAGACTTCATCTATACCTATATGGTGACAAAGAAGTCTATGTGTCCTTGCAACTATTGGAGGGATGTTTAATACTTCAGCTTTCACTGGGAACAAAACATAAGACAAGGGGGTTGAGATGTTCCCTTTGGTCTCAAATATTAGAGATTATTTCCTAGATCATGAATTTCTTGTCTATACATGGATTGCAAGACTGGGGTCTAGGAACTTTCCTAAACTGGATGTGTAGACTTTAAAAGCATAAATATACATATTAAAAGGGTACTGTACAATATTTCATATATATATATACATACTTCCAATCAGATTAAATATATCTGTCTCCTCACACTTCTACTTTTGTTACTTCCTTCCTTTTCTTCCTCCTTCCTTTTCTTCTTTTTCTTTCTTTCTTTCTTGTCTTTTCTTTTTCTTTCTTTCTTTCTTGTCTTTTCTTTTTCTTTTTTTCCTCTTTCTGTGAAAAAGGGTCTCATATAGCCCAGACTGGCCTCAACCTACTATGTAGCCAGGCATGACTCTGAACTTCTGATCCTCCTATATCCCCCTCTGGAGTGTTGGATTATAGGCACGAGCCACCAACACTAAGCTTATTTATTTGTTTTTTATGGTGAAAAGGTTTAAAAATCCTTTCTTCTACCATACATATCTTCACTCTACTATTTGAGGAAAAGAATTTCTTGCTCCCATCTTCATCTAACAGTAACTTAGTACCTGTCCTGGTTTGCTTCTCTGCTGTTGAGATAAACACCAAGACCAAAAACTGCTTGTGGAGAGCAGGGTTTATTTCAAGTTACAGTTCATCATCTGAGATAAGCCAGGACAACAGCTCAAGGCAGGAAACGAAGCAGAAACAACAGAGGAATGCTGCTTACTGGTGGTTTACTCAGCCTGCTTTCTTATACCACTCAGGCCCACCTGCCCAGAAGAGGCCCCGCCCACAATGAGCCTGGCTCATCCATATCAATCGTTAATCAAGAAAATGTGCCACAGACACGCCCACAGGCCAATCTCAAGGAGGCAATTCCTCACCTGAGGTTCTCCCTTCCAAGANGGCTCCGGTTTGTATTAGGCTGACGAAAGCTAACCAGCACACTACCCATCAATCAACTCCCTATTTTTTCTCACCACAGCCAGTTCTGGGAACTCTAGCCAGCAGCAACATGGTGGCTTGAGTGTTGTTGTAGTTATACAGCAAACATTGGTAAGAAACAGAAAACAACTTCCTTGGCCCCAGCCTTGCCAATAAGCCAGTCAACTGGTTAGAGCGTCTTTAGTCAACTAGCTGCAGGGTCTTCCTNATATAACAGCCATGACTCCATTACCACTCTTCAACTCTGTATTGGTTTGGTCTGCTAAACTGAAATTTTAGCAAATATTGAAGTTTTGTAAAAATGGATACTAAAGACTTTTTTTAAAGTATAAATTAACCAGGCTACAGTGAATAGCTCGAAACGTGGTCACATAGACTTCCCTGGCTAAAAATCAATGAGTCACAAAATGAAACAAAATAAAGAAAAATGAAAGGAGAGGAATTCGGAGAAAAGACTTGTGGGGAAGAGGAGGGATCATCAATGGGAAGGCAATAAGAGAAGGTGGGGGTGGTGAAAGTTATTAAAATGGATCATATAATTGTATAACTATATGATGTCAGAATTTTTATGAATAAAAAATGAGAAAAGGAAATACAAAAATGTAAGTAAACTTACTATAACATTTTTTTCTCATCTTTACACCTCTTACTTAAATCTCAAGCTACATTGTGTGAACCAGAAATTGTACAGTCAAGACAAGTGACCAGAAAATTAGAATGGCTCTCTTCTCATTTTACATACATCGAACATTGTATTTGTCAATTACCTTATAGAGTTATATGGCATAACAAATTGTAATTACAAAATATATTTCTGAAGAACAGGAAAAAGTCCCAAAATAAGAGCAGTTGTCTCTCCAGGTTGAGATTATGGTCTCCCTCACCACCTTCCTAAGCCCCTCGCACATAATGGATATTCAGTGATATTTATCTGTTGCATAGTTTTTCCACATTTATAAATTTATTCCTTTATGTACAAATTAGCTTCTGTAACATGAAATCCATAGATTAAAAAAANCAAAGCTAAGAACTTTAAAAGATGTATTGAGGGGTGGGAGGAGGAATAACTAACACATAGGATGTTTGGGAAAGCTTCCTAAATATAAATATTACATTATATATAGTCTAATTGGAGATTCCCTACACAGGGGATAATGTCCTCTCCAGAAGCCATAGATTGTAAAATGAATCTTAAAGGGTCTTATTAATAAAAAACTCAGTGCCAGCTATTGGGGTAAATTCTGAAAGGTCAGAGAAACAGAACAAGCCACACAGCCAACCTCATCTTGCCAACACCTCAGCTGATCTTGTTTCCTCAGACTGCAGGCTTCTGAGTCCTCACCTGAATGAATCTCAGCTGAACTGCTGCTCAAAGCCTGAAAGCTTAAGAGGCCTCTAGTTTCTGGATCTCACGTCTTATATACCTTTCTGCTTCCTGCCATTACTTCCTGGATTAAAGGCATGTGTCTTTCCCAAGCAAGACATAGATCTCAAGTCCTGGGATTAAAGGTGTGTTTAAAGGCTCTGTTTCCAGTGTGGCCTTGAACTCATACAGATCCGAATGGATCTCTGCCTCCAGAATGCTATGATTAAAGGCGTGTGTATCACCATTTTCTGGCCTCTATGTCTATCTAGTGGCTGTTCTGTTCTCTGACCNCAANNAAGTTTTATTAGGGTACACAATATTTTGGGGGACACAATATAATCACCACAATAGATCACCAAGCAAAAAGCCAAGTGCCAGATATAAGATACTTGCCTTCAAGTTGTTGATCACAAGAATCCCAGAGACCCTGAAAACAACACAGGTTATTTCCATTGCTCTTGGTTGCCCACCAGAACTTGATAATAAGACCCTATTGCTCAAGACACCACATGCTTTTGTCACAGAATATGGAAAATCAAGCTGATAGTAACCTGGAAGGGTCTTTCTTACTGCCATCGTGCTGGCAGGTACTCTGTAGCCTTGCTGGGGAAAAGAAGTCATCCACAATCTTACTCAGCTGTGAGCCCTGCAAGCTACAATGAGGATCAGCTCAGCAAGGTATGCTCATTGGTGCAACAATGACACGGATGTCATGGAAGTAACCAACCACTTTTTCCCATTCAAATTAAGGCCTATCCCTCAAGGTGGGACTCATACCTGGTACTATTAACTGGGCCAAGGAAAGACTCTATTANTATTGTGTTATTAAATGGGCATAGATTGAACTTCCTTCTAAACACTCATCTTTATACCTATAGATTAGGGCAGATCTCAACCCTCATCAGAGAAGCTTCTTTTAGCAGTAGATGGTGCCTAAAACAGAATCACAACTGGTCAAAGCTCAAAGAATAAAAGACTTAGCGTATTTAGCTCTAAATGGAGCATCTGTATTACCAACCCACCATCTCCCCAGAGTTCATGGATCATCATAGAAGAGGGGGTAGAAAGAAAAGAGAGCTAGAGGTTTACAAGGACTGCCTCAAACCAGTGTTCCCTGGACACCACAAAGGCCCACTCTGGATGTGAACTCAGCAGTCATGGGTCCATGCACATGACCTCCATAGGATCAAGCCACTCAAAATTTCTNCGTGGATATGTTGTGTAGCAGTTTCCTCCAAGATGGAAACATTCCATTCTTCAGGGAAGCAGGAAAGTGAACAACTCAAAATAGCTTCAGGAAGTCCCTGAAACTGATCAGGTCCCTCTCTCCCAGAGTAAGCAACAAAAGCTGAGCGTCNCTTTCAGATTAATTGAGCTAAACTGCAAAATAGACTCTTAGCCAAGTTAAGCTGTAAAGAAAACTGAGACCAGACCACGGGCCTGAAGAAGCAGAAACCAGCGAGGCTACCTGGAAGAGGTTTAGACCAATTGAGGCGCCTGGGAAGGACACTCTCCAACCTGTTGAGCTGCTTGCAGGCTGTGCAGTGTGTGCTCCAGGTTACCAGCTTTTGTGAGCTGTCACCCATGCTCCCGTAATTTACCCCAACATAACTCATTGGTTCACTAAGTTGGACTTTGATGGTATCCATCATTGGTTTGTCATGGGATCCCTTTCTGGGGTAAGGAGATGTGTGTGTTGCATCTGCCCAGGGAAAAGTTTTGTCACACCACAAAATGGGACACCTATAGATTCTATGGGAGCCCCACCCACAGCTGAGGAATTATTGGCAGTTGATAGTTCCTGGGGGAGGGATCACCAGTTTTCTTCAGAGATACTACCCTACCCATGTTCCAGCTGATGGCCCTACATCNATTCACAAACTGGCAGAACTAACTAGACTCAGTGAGTAAATAAAGAGTACAAGAAGTGGAAATGNAGATGTGGTGGGTCAGGGGTGTNTGGGAGGAGTTGGAGGGATGGGCAGAGGGGTGAATTTGATCAAAATACATTGTATACAGATGTGACATTGTCAAAAATAAAATATACTTTAAAAAAGAATGAAAAAAATGAATCCAACATAAAAGAAAAGTAAATGAAGAAATAGATGGAGTCCCTATGACACTAGCCAACCTTTTAACCTCTGATTTTTACAGCACATGAAGCCTTTCCC
>LZPO01035171.1:8821-22356 GCA_001675575.1 Neotoma lepida
TGTCAACTTGACAAAAGCTAGAGTCATCATCATACAAGAAGGAGTCTTAGTTGAGAAAATGCCTCCATAAGATCTAGCTGTAAGGCATTTCCTTAATTAGTAATCAGTGGGACAGGGCCCTGCCCATGGTGGGTGGTGCCACCTCTGGGCTGGTGGTCCTGGGTTCTATAAGAAAGCAGGCTGAGCAAACCATGGGAAGCAAGCCAGTAAGCAGCACCCCTCCATGGCCTCTGCATCAGCTCCTCCCTCCAGGATCCTGTCCTGTTTGAATTCCTGTCCCCACTTCCTTTAATGNACAGTGCTGCGGAAGTGTAAGTCAATTAAACCCTTTCCTCTCCAACTTGCTTTTTGGTCATGGTGTTTTGTTGCAGCAATAGAAATCCTAACAAAAACACCATGACCAAGGCAACTTATAAAAGAAAACATTCAATTTGGGGCTTACAGTTCCAGAGGGTAGTAGAGTACATGACCATCATTGTGAGAAGCATGGGCAACAGACAGGCTGGCATGACAGTAGAGCACTAGCTGAGAGGGAGAGAGGGTGGGTAATTGGGAATGGTGTGGTCTTTTGAAAGCTCAAAGCCAGTCACCAGTGATCTTAATCTTTCTCAAACAGTTCCACCAAGTTGGGATCAAGAATTCAAGTGTACTAGCCTATAGGGACATTCTCATTTAAACCACTACATTGTGTAAGAGTCTCTATTTTACAGTTCAAAAGTACAGAGTAGGTATGGGGTTGGGGGACAGAGAAGGGAAAACAATCAGTTCCTATGGCCTTAAAATCCAACGAAAGAACATACCATTCTATGGAAAAGGCTAATCCAAAAATGTTTTTAGCAACTTCACTCACCACCTCCCAGTGCGAAAAGTCAAGTGTCTATCAATAGAACAGACAAACCAACTGTGATATATTCATACAATAGAATATCATCCAGCAAGAAAAAGAGTACAATGAGGAAAGAAAAAAGTCAGCCTTACATAAAAGAGTATAAAGGTGTTGTCCTATTTATCTGAAGTTTAAGAATAGGCAAAACTGAACAGTGATGACAAAATATATATCAGAAATGAGAGTGACACATTGTGAGTTCTGAGTGTGACTTTCTCTCTCTCTCTCTCTCTCTCTCTCTCTCTCTGTGTGTGTGTGTGTGTGTGTGTGTGTGTGTGTGTGTGTACAGATATCAACAAGAGAAATAGATGATTCAATTTTGGAGGATAAAGACAATGTCGTAATAGCTTGGTATTATACCTGTGCTTATCAATTAAACAGTGAACTTATTTATATTTGGAACTATATATNATATATATATNTGTGTGTGTGTGTATGTATATGAACAGAAAATAAACCTGAATTCTAGTTAATGGTATGATGGATGATGTGCAATGATACCTTCTGTTTACTTTGAGATGTGTCAAAAATTAAACAGAGGGATAGAGGGCAGAATTGGTATGCAATGAAGTGTATAATAGAATATAGGTGGTGAATATATAGGTTAATGGTCTTATAAATGCTATGTGTTGAAGAATTTTCATAATAAAATGCTAGAAAAACTCCAATAAAATTAGGTTGGGGGCATTGACTTTCAAGCANGAACTTTCTCATCAATGTTATTATTACCATATCCACTGATTTAGTTAGTGAGAATCTGTTTTGGCTCAGATATATTCAAAATATGAAATCTCCTTACACAGTCCTCGANTAGCAGGTGCTATTCCAACTCAAATGCGTAGGAATTCAGCTTCTTCAAGGACAACATACTCATGTGCCAGATTTGCTATGCTCATTTATTTACTGTTATTGGTTGCTTTTATTCTTATTATAAGTATACTAGGTTTCCTGTGTGTGTCAAAATAACTAAACCAGTTTGAGGGTCTAGAGAGTCATGTTTGAAATCATTTTTGTTCAGTTTATNAAGTATATTAAATAAGCAGGGAGAAAATGATTACCCCAAAATTGGAATGATTGCTTTCCTGAAATACATGGATGAATAGTAAATAGAGCTCAGAGGAAAAGGACATTTCCGTAACTGATTTTGTTTGTGCTGCAGGTGGCTGTAGACATATTGAGGCCCTATTGTATGACAAGAGATATGATGTTTGATCTGGGAAGGACAAGAATGCCATCAGTCAATGACAGTTTGGGTGCAAGGCACGACTTTTCCGAGGACAGGAATAGAGAGACTTTGATGCTGACATATTTGCATCTTTTCCCTCAAAAAGGAAAGACGCAGCAGGGAGCTTTGGACCATGAATCATAACTTTGATTGCTTGCCAGTCACCTGGGGTGACAAAGCTGCTTAGTGACTTCATTTCCAAGGCCATAATAAAAAAAAGCCATGTTGAGATCTTGTCCAAGTGTCTTGAAGGAAAAGAACCCATCACGTTCTCCNTATATTCCAAAGAGCAACTGCNTGTGACCTAGAAAATTTGCTGGCTGTCATCAGGAAGTGGAAATTTGCCTGTGTGATATTTAAAGGATTGGCGACAATGAGAGTGATGAGCCTTGTAAAGAAGTCTTAAGTATTATTACAACTGTAGAAGGACACTTTTCAGTACCAAGGCAAAGGCTTATAAAACTTAAGTGCTAGACCCATAAAAACTTATTCTTAATGGAGGATGTCTGTCTCTCAGCAAGTTTTTCCAAGATGTGGCTGTTTCACTTCTGTCTGGAATTGGATCAATTCAATGAATTAATGGGAGGTGATTTCATGTNCATCAGACCCTGACCAAGTATTGAAAACATGACAAGAATTTGGAGGCTGGACCCCCTCATTAGAACAAGCAATAAGATATCCAGTGTGACAAAATTGATAATAATAATAGTAATTATTGGTGAAACTACAGAAAATGCTTGATGTGGCTAAATATCTTCTTCAAACAGCCTGAGAAATGGTACTCTGATTGCTGAAGACTTAAGTTATGAACTCAGATATCCTCTCTTCTAATATAGTTCTCTTGACTTTTAAAAAATTGGGTCATGTCTTTTTGTCACCTAGAATCAATGTCAAGATAGACATAGTTGANGTCCAGTCTAATGCCTATAGGCTTAGACTTCCATTCCTGGCTGTGATGAAATAAAGGAAATTAGATTGGTCCCTCTCCATCTTTAACAACAGTGACAAGCAGTGCCCTGATCCCAGGAAAGAAAAGGATATTAGCTCTGAATTTCCCTCATTTTACCAGCCTCNAGTGATCACATTGTATAGTTCCATGATGGGGACATCAAGCAGAGCCTGCTGGCTTTTCTAAGCTCAGGGAAAATTCCCCAGGACATAGTGGNTTAAATTTGTGGGGGAAGAATAGAGAAAGGGCAACATACACATCCAAGAAGAGACAGAGATTGGGAGAAGCATGAACAGATTGCTCTTAANGTGTACTTGAACATTAACAAGCTCAGGTAGCTGAGAAATCCAAATGTGAGCAAACAGCTGTAACAGTCTCTGAAGTTCAGACAGAGCCACCAGGCAGAGTTTACATTTCCACCAAGGAGTCTACATCAGGGTTTCTATTGCTGTGGCCAAAAGTGACATGGGGAGAAAAGGGTTTATTTTACATTCCAGCTTACAGTCCTTTATGAAGGGAAGTCAAGGCAGGAACTCAAGGCAGGATCCTAGAGGCAGGAACTGAAGCTGAGGTCATAGAAGAGTTCTGCTTACTGGCTTTCTCACAGAAGATTTCTCAGCTTATTTTCTTATATATACCAGTGGCAATGTCCAACTGATGCATTTATCTAAGTATTCTTTATCAGTAAAAAGCCAGGAGTCAGATATCAGGATAAGAACCTGAAAGATCAGAGAAGCAGTGGAACATTTACAACTGGTATCCAAACAGGAATAAAGGAAGGGATATAAAAATATTGAGAGAAGTAATATTTGGAACACTTCTCATCTAACTTGGATTTGTTGATGATGATAATCTCGGATTCAGGATGCTCAACAAAAACTAAGCAAATCATGTATTTCTTGGACATTTATTATGTACCTCCCCTATTTATTGGATAACCATCTCTAGGTTGGTCTTCAATATCCCATTCTGGTGCTCAAGGACACCACTTCCTCTTGAAAATTAAATGAATTATTGATTTGAATGCAATGGTTAGAGTATGACAGAANTGCTGAGATGTAATTTCTGAGACTGTGTAACAGTTATGGTTCTCCTCCATCTTATACATAAAACATGGGGAGGTATATGTAGCCAAGAATAATGTTGTACAACCAATGAGGTTTAGAATTTTGAAGCAGATTCTTTGGCTGTAGGTTATCACGAATGATACAGTGCTTGGGGCAGCTTGCCTGAAAACTCATGGGGTATTCTGAATCAGAGACACTCATCAGAACAAGCCAGAATCATCCCCATAGAAACTCTGATATAGTATATGTTTGTTATTTTAAATTACTGATGTTGGGAGTTGTTACACAGCAATAGATAAGAACTACATCATGTATATGTGTGTGGGTCCCTACAGACATCATGGCAGGCAAGGAAACAATCTGCAAAGAGGTGAGAATGAAAATTGAGTTCAGCCTGATTTAGGCTGGCTGGATCAAACTTCNGGAGTCTGATGCTAGGCAGTTTATTGCCAGCATATTTAAACACAGTACAATTTGGGAAAAAAATTCCCTGGTGTAATACAATCCCTTGTGTACAAGGAGGCATAATTATATTGAAACTCAGCTCAAAGTACATGTCAGTTCTTCCAAGAGGATAATTACTAGGAATAGCTTACCAGTATTAGCTTAAGCGCCTAAGGAAGGGTCTGGTGTGGTCTTGGCCATATAGATAGCACAGAGGCTATTAGTTACCTTAGGCCTTGGATGAGGGAGCTTTGGGGGGACCCCCTGGCTATACAGATAATGTAAAGGTCATTTAGACTACTGGCCACCTCAGGTCCTGGTGCAGGAGCTTGATATGGCCTGGCCCAATAGNTAATGCTATTATCAGGCTATTAATCACNTCAAATTCACAGCTTTTTAGGTGGAAAAACAGGTTTTACGGTTGTTCCTGTGAGAGGACAATGCTGTATGTGCTTAATATTCTTGATTTCCTTGATCCTCANNCTCCCCAAATATATGTATGAAGTTTGAAAAACCTTATTTTCTATAGGCTGTCTAGAAATGAATGGTTAGTCTAGAAATAGATTTTGGAACAAATGAAATCACAAGAGGCATTGACACAACCCTTTCACAAAGATGGAAGCGTTGTNCTTTATTGAAGCATCTTAAGGTTGCAGAATATGTACTGCTCTAGAGGCTCTTAAATGAGAAGGGTTGATTCTTGCTAGTTGAGGAGTGAGAGAATTTTGGAGGGAGGAGACAGTGGTTATTTCAGGTGTTGGAGGAGACAGAATCTCATGATTTATATTTAGCTTTCTTCCTCCTNACTCAGAGGGGGAGAAAATGTGTGAGGTGGTTGGAGAGATGGAGCANCAAGGGCTCAGTGTGGGAAACCATAAGAAGGGACAGCATTTGTGAGAAACAGGAACCAAGGCCAACCAAAGACACTATTCTTTCAACCACAGAGGTAGTTGCAACTTTTTTTTTTTTTGGTTTTTTGAGACAGGGTTTCTCTGTGTAGCTTTGGTGCCTTTCCTGGAACTCACTCAGTAGCCCAGGCTGGCCTCGAACTCACAGAGATCCGCCNGCCTCCCGAGTGCTGGNATTAAAGGCGTGTGCCACCACTGCCCAGTGGTAATTGCAACTTTTATCGTGGGGCTCAAGTATTGTGTGTGAAAACAAAATACTGATTCCTATAAACATTTCCTAGTAATATTTACCCTTCTTTACAATATGAGAATTTGCCTCTCCCTCTAGATAAGCGAATGAGTTTCCACAACGTTAAAGAATAACACAGTCAGATAAAGTACTGTGGTAGCCTATACATGGCTTCACTGAGAAGAAGATTACAGCATTTCACCAAGTGGCAATGACAGCCAAACCTTGAAGGAGGTGTGATCCCTAAGAAGGACAATCCATTTTCTTGTCTGACATATTACAGCCACACACAGTATGAACTTTGATTTTATTGGGACCATTTCCATCACTACTGACATATTCAGGCCATTCCCTTTGACTTATTTGTCTATCTTGTTAATCTTCACTCTCTCCTCCAATGCTCTGCTCCTCACAGTCTATAGTTGCTTTACCTTGGCAATTTAAATTCTTGTTTGCTTTTTCGTACCGCTCACCAATCCATGGCTTTTTCATGTTTAATTTTCTTCCCTTTGACTTCTACTCACACTTCTCATGGTGAAGATAATTGTACCCTTTATTCTCTCACTTTACATTGTCATGTAAATGTAAATTTTGGACTGGAACTTCCTGTCTGCAGAGGACACATGCTCCCACTGAGCACACCTTGCTAAAACAGACACTTTACAGTTGCATGGAATAAGAACAGTCAACAGACAACATCTCTACCAGCATTTCAAATNCTGGTTCTCAGACTTTAATTCAAACTCTTAGAGAACTATCCTGTCATCTAACAAAATCNTATTTCAGCAATACACTAAAACAGCCTGCTCAGGTGAAACAGTAAGAGCTTGAGATTTGAGGAGCTCTCAAAAGGAGCAATAGGTTGTTATTATTGGAGAAGGAAGACTGAAAAAAATGAGTGAGGCATTGAAGGTGATACAGACATAACAGAGGCCTGGCCTAGATCTTCATAAGCATGCAACTGGTTCCCCTTCTTATTTTGTGGTTTCCAGTGCATGTTTCAGCAATGAATGTGTGTGGATGAAGCATACACAGTTTGAAATATAAGCCTGGGATTTTCAATGAGAGGCAGTGAAGTAGAACCACATTTTGAACATTCATTAAAGAGAGGTTAGTTTCGCTGGAATATGTCAGGAATGAGGATACAGGTAACAACCTCTCTCTCTCTCTCTCTCAGTGTGTGTGTGCTGTCTCTTATACACATCTAGATGTGTATAAGAGACAGGTGTGTGTGTGTGTGTGTGTGTGTGTGTGTGTGTGTGTGTGTGCACAATAGGTTATATTCTGCAGGAATTGGCTGAGGAACCCTTTTCTCTCCAAATCATCTCAAGTATATTTTCTGTTTGATTAGATAGGGATTTTCTTACTGTTCTTCATTTTAAAAGCATTTGAACAATAAGTTCAAATTAAGCAAATATGCTTTATAAAAAGAATATACCCTTAATAGAATGTACACTTTTCCCTTTAGTTAGGTGTTTCCAGATACGGAAACAATTGAATGCCTATGTGATGGTTAATGTTCTCAACTTATTTTTTTTATAACTTTTATTTTTGAGATTATAATATAATTACAACATTTCTTCCTGCCCCTTCTTCCCTACAAACACTCCCATATACCTCTATTTCCTTTTTTAAAATGGATGGTCTCTTTTTTCATTAANTATTATATGATGTATGCATATGTATATATGTATGTATTCCCAGATATAACCCACTTAGTCTGCGTAATGATACCCCTATGTATGTTTTCAGGGCTGACCATTTGGTACTGAATAACCAACTAATTGGTGTGCTCTTCCCTGGGGAAGACCATTTCTCACACCCTCGGTTTTCTTTAGCTGCCTATAGTTCTTTGTAGGTTTGAGGCCTTGTGGGTTTTTCCTCATCCATTCTGGCATGTCTATTGGTGTCATCCTTGTTCAGCTCAGGTTTAGGCATTCATGTTGGTAAGTATTCATGGGTGTAGCCTCTGACATTACTAGGAGACATACTCTCTTTGCAAACCTGATCTTCTGATTCTTAAAGTATTCCTGCCCTCTCTTCTGCAATGTTCCCTGAGCTTTTGGTATGGGAGTGCTTTGCAGATGTATCCACTGGGACTGGGTTTCACAACTTTGAACTTTAATTGGTTGTGGTTTTGTATAGTAGTACTCTCCCTGTTAGAAAGAGAATTTCTCTTTATGAGGGGTAAGGACTGCACTTATCTGTAGTATAAGGCAAGTATTTATAGATTGTTTTTAAGGAGTATGCTGCTCTAGTAAAATAGTGGTTGTAGATTCTCCTTGAATAACCATAGTTGGCTATGTTTCCTTTACCAGGCACAGTCTTCCTCTGTTGAGCAATTCTTAAGTCCGATTAGAGAGCTGTTGGTTACTGCCAAGATATATGTGCCACTACCACACCCAGACAATTTTCCATGCTGGTTGTAATGTGGTTCATAGCATCATAGCTTGGTAGGACCTTCTGTTACCATTANCAAAGCCAATTCTCAAAGAGGAGTTCTTCAGATCAGCTCCACCTCAATGAACTCTAGTGTCTAAAGTGCAACATGTCTTCAGCAATAGAGACTTACCTTCCATCTCTAGGGGGAGGGCAATCAAGGCCTATAGCAATAGGATGTGTGTTTGGGAGTCTAAGGACAGCCCTCAACAACTCAAACAGGGCTTCTCATGTCTAATTTTGGGGTTTTTGTTAGATGATATTTGACTCTTGGAGGAAGTGTTNTCATACTAGATAAGAAAAGNTTATTAAAATTATGTATTTATACACAATATTATATGTATTATGTTTTTTTAAAGAAAAGATAGCTAAAAGTATAATTCCTTATGACTTTCAGACATACTTATTGTTACTTTTACCTCCCTTCCTAAAATGCCCCCCTTCTTATTTCCCTGATACTGTCAATTTGATTGGATTGAGAAATACAAAAGATATGAACAAAGCACACTTCTGGGTTTGTCTGTGAGGGATTTTTTGCAGACAGTAGGCATGTGGGCTGGGCTGTAACTGAGGCGGGCTTGGAGAATTTCCCTGAAGATGGACTTACCCAGCCCATAGGGGCCAAGGGAAATAAAATGGAGAAAGAACAACACAAGTGAATGTAGGAACCTTCTGCCTTTGCGTCCAGGTTTTTGTGATGGGAGCAGATCCATTAGGCCTTCCCCTCCCTACCATAATGCACTGAAGCCTTCATAAATCAGAATAAATCTTTCCTGTCTTTAGTTGTTTTGCTCAGGTATTTGGAAACATCAAGATGGCCCAATTAGCCCTANCTAAATACTAGAAATTAGTTTACTTTAAGCTGAAATTTCTTACTATTTCATTTCATATTTTGGGCCCATAGTTTCTCAAGATGTGGCAACATTAGTCATTGTAAATCTGTACCTAAACAATTAGTAAGCAAGTAATTGTATCCCCAACTTCCTTAGAAATATTGTTATTACACACTTAATAAGGCTCCACCTATTTCTATACTACTTTGTAATCACTAATTAGTGAATCTGTACTTTCTTTGTAGGTCAATATTCCAGCCAGTAATTGGAGGTTAGATAAATTAAAACTTATACAAATTACATGTCCTATAGTTCATGAAGACAGACTGGTGACATATGTTTAACATTTGTTAGTATTATTAGTTATAAGTGTGGTTATTTTTTCTCCCTGTGTATATATATTTAAAATTTCTGATTTCTTGAGTCAACATTATGGAGATATTTCTAGACAGGCCTAGCTTCATTTCATGAATTGTTCTTTATTTGCTAGCTGTGTCTGTGAGCATCCTAGGTTTTGTACCTCAAGATCTTTTTCACAGCAAGTGGGACTGACACAAATTCCTCTCCTGCTAACTTTCTCAGTGCTATTTTCCACATATTCTCCTGAAGTTGACTCTGGACATGTATTTCTAGCCTCTTCAGGGTTTTTGCATCAGAACTGCCTCCCTTAGACACACTCTGTGTGCTCATTTGATTAAATACTTCACCTCCTAACCAAGCTCTAGAACCTGGAAGACAAAAGACATCATNTTTTTCCTCTTCTTCCTCCTCCTTCTCCCCCCCTCCTCTTTTTCTTCTATTCATAACATTGATAATAGAGCTCAATGTATTGTTGATTAGGGGACACAGACTAGTCACATGGCTTACAGCCATAAGCCCAGGTTTAAAAATCTGTGAACTTGAATGTTTTTAGGTGGGTTTGCCTTGTGCTATTTTGACTATTTTTATCCTTTCCTGCATGATCANAGGCAATCTTTTATTTTACTAGCTGGCCACAATAGACACCACTGCTTGTATTCTTGGTTGTAGAAGTTGAGCATGTATTAGCTATGACAATATGTCAGTGACTNCATTGCTTGTTAATGGAAGGTTGGTTATCATGGAGGGTTGCTTATCATTCTGCTATTCCAATCTAGAAACATCAGCTTGTTCCATCNCAGACTTCAGAAAGTAAATGCTACCAAAGATAACTCCTCTGAACAATGAACAAATAAATATTCCTGAGGAATTGTTAGAAGTGGGACATTCTGAGCATTCCAGTGGTCCAGTCAGAAAAGAAAACAAAGTCAGTTGCTGTTGGGGGTTATTTGTACACTGTGAAGATGTATTGCTGTGATTGGTGGAATAACAAGCTGAATGGCCTGTAACTAGTCAGGAGAGAAAGGTGGGACTTCTGGGCAGAGAGAGAATGCTGGGAAGAAGAAGGCGGAGTCTCCAGCCAGACTTTGAAGGAGCAGGATGGGCAGTACAGAGTAAAGGTAACTAGCTCATGTAAGAGAATGTAGATTAAAAGATATGGATTCATTTAAGTTATAAGAACTAGTTAGGAACAAGCCTAAGCTAAGGCCACGCTTTCATAATTAATAATAAGTCTCTGTGTCATTTTTTGTGAGCTGGTGGCCCAAAGAAAAATCCATCTACATGTGGTACCCAATGTGGGGTGCCATGTGTAATGTGTCTTTCTCTGTCCCGCCAGCCAGCTCCCAAATAACAACACAGAGACTTCTTATTAATTATGAAAGCTCGGCCTTAGCTTAGGCTTGTTTCTAACCAGCTCTTATAACTTAAATTAACCCATTTCTATTAATCTACATGCTGCCATGTGGCTCGTGGCTTTTACCACTCCTTGTGCATGTCCTACTTCCTCTACATCCGGCTGGTGACTCTGCCTTTCTTCTTCCCAGAGCTCTCTCTGTCAGGAAGTCCAGCCTATACCTCCTGCTTAGCTATTGGCTGTTTAGTTTTTCATTAAATCAATCACAGTGACATATCTTTACACAGTGTAATCAAATATCTCCCAACAACATTTAATGTTTACAAACCTTTAGACAGGTCATAATATTCCTGATTTAAAGTGAGGACACAGCCCCAGACTCATGAAATGACTGCCTGAAGACCTGTACCAGGGTGCCAAAAGCATCTAACAAGCTAAAATGTCCATGGTAAAACTGGGCATATCCACTGTGCTGAGGGTCCTGTGCCCTCTACAGAGCAAAGGTAATGGNGCAGGTGGAGATCAAGTGTAAAAAGAAGAAGAGAAAATTGGCCTGGAAAAGCAGCAACTGTTCCTTTGAAGATAACAATACAAATGGATTAAAAGAGTAAGCAAGGCCACACAAAAAACTTTTCTCTCTCTCTCTCTCTCCCCTGCCCCAGTAAAGTTCCTGTTCTGTGGTTCCCGCAGCCCAACCGCAAGTTGAAAATGACTTGCAGCATTTTGCAATCATTAAAAGCTATAGAAAGTGAAACAGCTACAGAGAGATGTCTAAAGTGATAGCTCACCTTGCCTCCCACCACAAAATGTGCATCCGTCCATCTGTCCGGCTCCCTGGAGGTGGGAGGGGCGGTGCTTTTGATGCTTGTTTTATCTTTTATCTGTCCAAAGATATTACCTGCCCCNTCCCAGGAGTGTTTCACTCTGAGAATAATTCAGTTGTCCTTAGTACTTGAGCTTTGCTACTTCACCAATCACAGCTACATTTAAAACTCCATGGGGCTGATCAATTTTTAATATGCCATTGTTATATTGGATTTCTTAATTTAAACAGGTTGTGAACCAAGCCTTAGTTTATGGGCACTTGGTCAATGATGAAACAGATGTTACTTTAAGAAAGTAAAACCTTCTACGTCTACAATAGGCAGCCTGTTCTCTCTGGCCTTCATAATTCATAGCAGCAACAAGGTATGTGGTTGAAGTCTCCCAAGAAACAGCCCCCGTGGTCNGTGTATTGCTAATGTGGATATTTTCCACTTCCAGACATACTNGCTTTCACACATTAGACAATGGATGCCTGGTTGNGTGACAGACTCATGACAGCTTTTTAAATGTTCAGTGCAAATGCATGTTCGATGGGGCCCATGCATACATAACCAAACTACTGTTCCACATCTGTCATCTACTGCCTATAGGTCATATTGCAGGGGAGGAATCCTAGCAGTGTGATGTGCATATTTGAAGGATGCAGAACAATTTAAATGGGACAAGTTATAATTGATAATCACCCAGAATGTGAGATGTGGGATGTTGGAATAAGAGCATCCTTCTTAGAAAGAGCCAACAACCAATGTAATCAAAGAAGCTAGAGACTTGANTGTTCTCTGCCCTGAAGGACCACAGTGGATCCCCATGGTCTTCCTACCCAAGCTGGTCATGCTATTAAGCTATCAATCCAGCCCACGTCCAGAGGGAGGGCCAAGGCTAATGTTAGGAGTTCAAATCCCTTTGATCCCCAAGAGAGAGCTTTCTTGGCTCTGCTAGCCACTCCAGCCGTGACAAGTCCTTGGCCTCTGATACCATTCACCTTTTCCTTCGCTGCACCCTCTCATCATTTAGGGAACAGTGGTGGNAGGAGCTGAAAAGCATTTGAGGTACACACATCTATCAGGATGCAGATCGTGGCAAAACGTATTCTGTTANCGCAGTGCCAGATGTGTATCATGTAACAAGGGAGTGGACTCACTTTGTTCCGTGGNATTGAGAAAATGACAGCCTTTTGTGGCTAGTGCAAACAGTTTCTGCTGTTCTGTTTACCCAACTGGGTTTTTCTGTTGTATCATTGTCATTTCATCTCCTTTTCACAGTGGCAGGTGTGGAACCCTAATTTAGTAGGTCACTCCAGACCCAGCTCCACTTGCCAGCTGTATTTCCGCCTGCAGTGTTCAGCCTCCCAGGTAAAGGAGGGGCCTTTACAGAAATCTAATCGCTTACAAAGCGTATCAGAAAACNTTCCTTCTGCATCCCTCAATAGAATTTATGGTAATTCCATGGAGCAAATTATCTCAAGTATTCCACTGCAAGCGTCCAGACCAGGGCAAAGTTGACTTCCTCATAGTAGCTACTGAAATAAGTAGGCTTTTCTGAACAAGTCAGTGGCTTCCACCATTTCTTCCTACACTTGAATGCTTTCTCCTTTTATTCACCCCTCCTAACTTCCCACCTAGGATAGATGGTCATTAGCTCCTTAATGGCTACCACAGGCCAGGGGTTGGACACTGGCTTTAGAATTTCTCAGACTCTATGAGATAGCTATATTCAAATTGAGATTTATTAGAGGCAAGTTTGGAATCCTAATGGTTGGGTGATCTGCCTAGTCACAATTAGTTGTTGGGCCAGGATTTGATTTAAGGGCTTTTGGAGTTCAGAGCCCTGCTCTTTAACCATCAATCACAGCAATTATACTCCTCTCCAGTTACAGACCGCCTGTCCCCACAGCAGCCTGTAGACTGCTAGGTCTGTCTCACACCCAATTTACCCTATCTGTAACTCTTGTATCTGATTTCAAAACTGCTGCTTCCAGGAAAGGCGAGTCCCCGATCTTCCCAGACAGAGCCCTCC
>LZPO01035171.1:41824-74029 GCA_001675575.1 Neotoma lepida
GCAACTTTTTACAAAAGTTTAGTATACACTCAATCCTTGACTCTGAAGTTTTATTGAAAGAAAATTACCTGGAAAATCAAAAGATCTGGATTCTTGCCACGATTCCAGGTCTAATTAGCTACTTGACCTTCAGTTCTGTTTAACAAGTGTTAATTAGGCCACTACCAACTGTTAATCACTGTACTCATACCACAGAGAGGAGAAAAATAAGTGACAAAATTTCCATTCATTTCCGTTTACGGTGATGAAAGTGCTTTTAAAAAGCCTCCATCCATAACCTCAATCCTTTTTAAATCTTTAACCCTCACCTAAAATTGTAAATGTGACATAAATTCTCTTCAGACATAGGTAGAATTACCTGCAATTAAAATAATACATGAGAACTGTAACAAAGAGGTTAAAAAAATAAGATAGTTATAAGATCTTGGTGACCTAGGGTCTGTGATCTAAAAAACAAAAAACAAAGAAAACCTCTATAAATTGAAATCATGAATGAAAATTTTATGCTTCATATTTCTTCATATTTCTCTTCTCTATGGCCCTTGGTACAGAAACACAAGAAACACTGGGATCAGGATCTATCCTGGTGCATGAGTTGGCTTTCTGGATCCCACTACCTATNGTGGGACACATTGCTTAGCCTTGATGCAGGGAGAGGGGCTTGGTCCTGCCTCAATTGAATGTACCAGGCTTTGCTGACTCCCCATGAGAGCCCTTACCATTTTGGAGGAGGGGATTGGGTGTGAGCTGGGGTGGGGGAAGGCTGGGGACAGAAGGAGGAATGAGAGGGGGACCTGTGGTTGGTATGTAAAATGAATAAGAAAAAACCTCTTAAATTAAAAAAAATGAAACATAATATTAAATATTTATACTTTAAAGTTAGTTTGATTTTATGACATTCTATATATGGCTAATTAAAAAAAAAGCTTAACCCATCTTAACCAGCTGATGGCATTTATTACATCTCCATAGTTTGAGATTCAGAGTTTCTCTCTTCTATTTTAAACCAAGCTTTTGTGCAAGATTGTTCTTACTGTGTCGTGTTTCTCTGCCTTCCCAGCTCCCCTCATCCTATCTTTTACGTTGCTCAAGCTGCTCAGCCTGCTCCATAGCCAAAGCTGGATGCCACTGGCTGGCCATCCTCACTGGTTCTCTGCAGGATCGGAAGTGGATACCCATTTTCTCTTAATGTCTCCATCTTCAATCAGCTTTACTGACCAACCCCACTTCGCTTTCCAGGCTATCCTTCCTGGCTAGATGATTTATTTTTATCATAGGCTCAATTTTGTCTGTTCTGCCATTAAACGATAGTGAGTCTGATGGACCATTTCCTAATCTTGTTTTGTTTTTACTCTACACCCTGTTAAAGTAGGGACAAGGGCTTCTATCACCTACAATTCCATCTTAACTTAGTTTGTAACTTGACGCTGAATAGACAGGCATATTGGATATGTCTGTCTTAAGTTTAGAAATTTATGAGTCCTTTCAGTGGAGCTCACTAAGCATGACACTCATCTCTCTCATGTCTATTACCCTTATATTTGTTTCCCTGTGACTAACTGCTGGCTGTGCCATATTCCTTTCATTTGCCTCAGCACTGCTTCCTAAACATACATAATNAACAAATGAGAGCCATTCCTCTATATTCATGGAAATTTAGTATCAAGATCCTTAAGCCCAGAGATACTCAAGTCCCTTGTATAAACTGCCATAGTATTTACATATAGTCTGGTAACTTCCTGTGTGTCTTAAACCATCTCCAGGTTACTCACAGTTCATTGTTGGTTTTTTACTGTGGTGCTGATTGAACTCAGGGACTCATGCATGCTAGGCGGATATGCAACACAGAACACTATCTCTAACCCTGTTTAAGTNTTTTAGTATTTTATTGTTTGGGGAAAGAGGTCATAAAAAACATCTGCATGTATTCAGTGCAGATGCAATTCCTCTCTGAAATATTTTTGACCCACAGTTGGTTGAATTCACAGATGCAGCACCCCTGGATGCAGAGGGCTGCATGTCCACAGCTCAGCTTCTCATTTGATCACTGCATTTCATTCTGTTTAAAACCTCCCTGGTCTAGGCCTATGTGTTGGGTAGGTAGATCCGTCTCCTGTGTGCTCTCCTGGCACCCACTTCAAGGCTTCATGGGTGTCTCTATACCTTTACTTTGCTATTGTATCTGTCTCTCATACTGGACCCTAAATGTCTCAGGAGATCAAACCATATATTGTGTTCTTTCTTCTAACACCGGGGGAGGAACGGGACCTTCCTTAACCATTGCACTACTTTTTTTTTTCCTTTTGTAAAACTCAGAGAATGTAAGAATGTAAAACATGTGATGGTTCCACATTTTGGTGAGTTGCAGGCTGAAATGTCTAGTGTAGTGATCATCTAGTGTAACCAATAAATATGAAGGGCTGGAAAAGCAGCTCTTCTTGTGTTGAGAGGAGGTGTTGCTGTGAGCAATGGTGGATGCAACCAGTGTTTTAGACTCTTGGCTCCTTCTGCCCTACAGCACACTGCTTTCACCTTCAGTGATTCTATTTTCCANCTACTGTAAGAGCTAGGGCTGAACATGTGTACATGATGTGGATGTGACAGTGGTGGCTGACATGATAGAAAGCTTTGAATATCTCAGTGGCACGTGGTGAGTGACATGTTTTTCTTCATAGGACTTGGACATTCTTGAATTCATTCTCTATTCACTTCAGTTTATGTTGCTATTTTCCCCATTGTGGGGTACTTCAGTCCTGTCTCTTATACACATCTAGATGTGTATAAGAGACAGGCTTCATAGGACTTGGACATTCTTGAATTCATTCTCTATTCACTTCAGTTTATGTTGCTATTTTCCCCATTGTGGGGTACTTCAGTCCTATCATTTTGTAGCCAATCTTTGCACATTTCAAATTATCCCTGTCCCCCTTCTAATGAACCAGTAACTCGGTCAACCCCAGTGTCTATTTCAGTTGTTAAATTCCTCTTTCAGAATCGAACCTGATTTATCCATTAGACAGGTGGGGTGATTTCCTCCAGCTGGAGATGGCTGTGTAGCNCCAACGCTGTGGCGCGGCTAACTGGGGAAACCCTGGCACTGGCACTTACCAGCTGACAACTTGTTGAGTATTTCTAATCTAAATTTCCTCCTACATGAAAGCAGGGTGATTTTATCCAGCTCTGTCATGCTTATGAAGATTCAAAAAACTCATAGACTAAAAAAAAAATGTTCAGGGCCTGGTGAGATGGCTCAGTTAAAGGAACTGCCATGCAAGCAAGGCTGTGACTAGAATTTGATTCCTGGAACTCCTCTGAAGGTGGAAGGAGAGAAATCTGCAGTGTTGTCTTCTGACCTCCATATCAGTTCTGATAGTGACTGGTCAACATATTCCCTGAATGAATGAAAGAATTTACACCATATACTTGTCCTATGAGAGAAATCATTCATTTGTCATTGATGGCAACTTTAAATGATTGATGAACATTTATTTAGAAAGTGATCACTTTAGTAGAGACGATTTTCAAGCTGTTATTTCGCTAATAATTTAAACAATGTCCCTGCATTCTTATTCTGAAACTTGGAGTTCTGAGGGGCCTTTCATCTGGCACTTTTATAAAAAATGAATTATATTTGGAAAAAGTCAATAATTTGATGCAGGGCTTAGCAAAGACGGACTTCATAAAGACAGAATTATTTAAAAGTCTCCTACTGAGAGACCGGAAATTTTTAAAGATAATAGTAACTAAAAATATCAATTAGTAAATTAAAAACAGTTAACATTTTTATTATTNTTAATTANTTTTCCCTGTAAGAGCAGTCTATTAAGGGTNGAGATGATGTCAAATATATTAATGGGGTGTAGTGGTGTGGTGGCCTAAATGAAAATGTTCCCCATAGACTCATAGGGAATGAATGGCATTATTGGAGATGTGGCCTTGTTGGGAAAAGTGTGTCACTGGGAGCAGGCTTTGAGGTCTCAGATGCTCAATCCAGGCCCAGTGTTTCATTCTCTCTTCCTGCTACCTACCAATCTGGATGTAGAAATCTCAGCTACCTGTCTAGCCACCACATTTGCCTATGTGCCGGCATGCTTCCTGCCATGATGATAATGGACTAAACCTCTGAACTGTAAGACAGCCCCAATTGAATGTTTCCTTTTAAGAGTTGCCGTGGTCGTGTGGTCAAGACATCTGTTCACAGCATTAGAAACCCTAACCAAGACATGGGGGAGTTTTCTAATTTTCAGAATTGGTCAGCAGGTATTTCATTGACTTAGTGCAGAAAGATGACCACAAGATCTGATGCTGTCCTTAGAAGAAATCCAAATCTTTGGTGTTAGCAGTAGGTACAGGTACAGCAGTAGGTTAACCTATGTAACTGTTAATTTTTAATTAGATTTTTNCATTTGATGTAATACGAGTTTTAACAATTTTATTGGCACTCATTTTCNGGGTAGTAATAGATCACATTTAGATAAAAAACCTTCCTCATAGTCTTCCAAAGGGAGTTTAGACCGCATCAGGGGTCCTGGTGAGAGGCAGATAGGAGTGCTCGCACTTATGCTAGCTGGCTTTAAGGACAGAACAAGGGAAGCAAGGACCAGCTCTGTGGGGGTTCTGTCAGAACAACTTAGTGTCCTGGTGATCTTCGTTTAGGCTGAGAATAAAACCCTTTGCCATTGCAACATAATGTTCTTCAAATGTGTTGGGCTGCATTCACAACTCTCTATTGGGATGCAAGTGGCCAAGAACCCACAGGTTGGACACACCTGGCAGTAAGAAGAAAATAAAATGGAACAGTGAAACTGATGAACAAAATAATTGCTCCAAACTGTTTTGGGGAGAGGGCTTATCTCATTTCAACTGTGGAATGATTATGTGAAAACNTTTTCTTTTGACTTTGAAGTTTATCTCTTCCTGTTATATATCCAAGGCACTCTTTTTTTTAGGAGAGATTATCTTTGCTTTCTGAAATGAAGACTTTTGCTTTGTTTTCATAGNAGCTAACAACTCTTGGCACTTATGGTAGGAAAGATTGTACCCACCCCCGTATCTTTTCAGTGGATGACTCCAATTCATGGTGTGCTTAGCTTTGTCCACGTGGTCTTCCCCTACATAGAAGAGAGCTCATTTCAGACAGAAGTGAATGCTGTAGTAAAGGAGTAATGTTCCACAGCATTGCTTAGCTTGAGGGGCCTATTATAGTGTCACCTGTGAAAGTCTGCAAGGCAGACCCCCAGAGAGGCTAGTGTTTCTGCTGTGAGAGACTCAGAGGAGTAGAGAAACTCACTGAAAAGAAGTGAAACTTCCCCTGTTCTTAAATCCTGAGCAGACATAGCAGGTAGCATACCAGAAGGGATGTGGTCTATGGTTTCTTATTCCCAGCAGGGTGCAAACGTGAACAACCAGAGCGCTAAACTGGAGAAACCAACCACAATCTCAGTAACTGTTGAGCCTTGCCCCTCAGCAGATCTCCCTCCACAGCTCATGACCTATAGGACTGTTCTCCACAGTAAAATCAGGAAGACTTGCACTAAGTGGACCTGCTGATGTATCATCATTATTATTTTTCAATGCTATGAGGTTGAGAGGTGGATGTATGTGTGGGAAATTCCCAGACAGTTGGAGGAGGAAGTGGGTGCTGGGTATCAGNCATGAAATTCTCAAAGAATAAAAATTTTTAAAATGCCATTAAAAATATAAACCACACCAGTCTCCTCATAAGACTCAGCCTCTCTGTCTAGCCATGTCTACTTAACCTCACTTATGTGATTGCTGTGGTCTCTGTCAACCCCTGCCTCTTTGTTGCTATGGTCTCTTCCTAAGGACAGGTGGGCCAGGTTGTGTCAGATATGTTCTTCTCTTTGGTTTTAGAAGCCAGAGGCACAGATGTGGCTTTAGGGCTCAGTGTGGACTTTTCCTTCTGGCTAGAAGCGTCTACTTCCTCAAGTAGCCAGTCATTCACTGCTCACATTACCTCCTTATCTTGANTTGAATGTATCTTTCAATTTCATATATTGGAAAGTTAATCCCCAAATTTGTACGTTCATGATATGTGGAGATAGGACCTCTGGAGGTGATTAGGATGTGACAAAGTCATGAGTTGGAGGTCCCCACAATGGCATTACTGCTTGTATAGAAACTAGACTGAGATGGCATGCTAGCTCTCACCAAATGTCCTCTCTGCCACGTTATGATGCAGCAAGAGGGCCCTCACTAGAGGCTGGCACAATGCGTTTTAGAATTTAGCCTCTAGACCATGTAAGCCTCTATTCTTCATAAATTAATATAGTCTCAGACATTTGGTTCAAACAACAAAAAAAAATGGACTAAGCTATACCTTCTCTTGACTCTAGTTTCTCTTCTGAAGACATAAATTCACTGTGTGGAAGCTTGTGTGGGTAGGTCCCTATGTCATTTGATTACTCAACTGATGGGTGTATAAGAAGCCAAGACAGGCTTGGAATCATGAACTTGGAAGTTCATTCACAGGAATAATTTTCAAGGTATATGATAGATCAGGTGAAACTGAACCTTATCTCATACATTTTGAAATTTTAGTCATGGTGTGTATTCACTACAATAATCTGGCAGCACTAGAAGGTAAAGGTTTTTGTTTTGTTTGTTTGTTTTGTATATGTGGAAATTCCACTTTTTAAGAATATTTGTTTTCATTTCCTTATATTTGACCTTTCATTACCCTCAAAGGTTAGGAGCATCCTAATCATTGTTTACAGCGTCATGGCTGAAGTAACCAGACTCTATTTACGCATGATGGAGAATGAGTTTATTTAATCGTGTGAGACTGAATGATGACTGTCTCCTGTCTCAGCTGAGTTGCATGTTTTTTTTTTTGTTTGTTTGATTATCCCTTCCACTCACCTATCACCTGAGGCCACAGAAAGGCATCTGCATCTACTTTTGAAAATACAAATTATACAAATGAGATAGAGGAAGCAACGTACAAGGTAGTTTGCAAATATCTCAGTGCATTTAAGACAAATGAGCTCACTTATTGAAATTAATATCCCCAAGGGAAACACCCTTTTGTAGAGGTACCAGCCGTCTTGCCTGAAACCCTTATTTAAATCACACCTGCATGCTTTTTTTTAATTGAATATTTACTCTATTTATGCTCATCCTGGCTGATTGGCAAAATGCTCTCTGCCTGATCTAATTTTCTGAAAGGAGAGACACTGGTCCTAAAATAGTCTTTGCCTAAAGGGGAAACCAAATTCTTTTCTCTGTATTGCTGCTGCTGTTGTTTTTAAGTTTGTTTCACAGCAGACTAAAGGATTTAACTCTTCACCTGCTCTAAAACACTCTAGATTTTCTTGATCATGTATCCTTAGCAGCAGATATAGCATATGTGAGTTTTCATATTTACTTATGACTATGTGCATGTTTTACAGCGTGATGATGCTTTCTTAAACATACACAGAAGGGAAAATAAGGGGACACAGAAAGTCATTCTGAATGGAAGTTCCAGTATTTTCTTCTCCTACCATAGAATTGCACTCCAGGGATACTTGTTCTATTCTGGGGAACCCCCTTGTGCCTCCTTGGCTAGGACAGGTTTTCAGGTCTACTGAAAAGTGCCCATACCCTGCAAATAGAGTCTGGGAAGAGAAACGTTTGCTAGGATCCTGAAGGAAACTCAGTGAACTCTGTCTCCTTTCCATTCAGAGAGAACACAGGGTGTGGCCTGGTGTCTGCTGCCAGGTGGTGGTCAGGGAACGGAAGCTGATCTTCTGCAGCTGTTTCTGCTGCTGGTTTGTGACTGCAGCCGTTTCTGCTGGTTTCTAAACCACTTATCCAGAAACTCAAAAACTTCAGAAAATGGAAAGTGCTTTTGTTTCTCCCTGGCATCCAAACTGCAATCTGACCCCCTAGCTAGACGTTCAGGAGCTATCTATACGTTCTAAGTGGTTTGAATTTTGATATGGTTGGTGGAATGCATACTTCCTTTGTTAAGCCTTAAATTCTGATTTCTGCAAACTTGGCTGAAGATTATCACAGAAGGGAAGGTTTGATCTGTGTACCATCCTGTTCGAAAGTTGTCATGATTCTGTTGAGACTCATGCTCTGTGACCTTTTATAAAGGATTCTGCTTTTTCTGAGACAAAATTACTTGTAAAAGCCTGTGATGTAGTTTAGGTCCTGAATGTTCCCCCAAAGATACATGTGTTGAATGTTTGGTTCCCACTACATGGTGTATTGGAAGGTGGTATAAGTTAGGAGGTGAGGCATGGGGTGGGGGTTGGGTCATGGTCCTTTTGAAGAGGCTATTCAGGCCCTGGTGCCTTCCTCCTAGCTTCTTGTCCTTGCTTCTAGGGTGNATCAATGTGAATTTTTCTTCCTTGTATTCCTCTGATAACGCACTGTATTTCCATAGACCCAAAGCAGCAGGGTCAAATGACCATGGGCTGAACTTCTAAAATCATGAGCCCAGAAACCCTTTTTAAGTTACTCACCTTGAGTGTTTTATTAGAGTAATGAAAACCTGACTAACATAGCTTGCTTAGGTCTCTATGGCAACAAAACAAGAACCTGTTCACATCCATCACTTGCACCTTGATTATGATGGGCAGACATGGTAGATAGCTTTATTCTAAGCCCTGCCCATTCCCTCCCTCCCTGTAGTGAAATGGTTGTCCCCAAATTCTGTTAACTATTAGTGAAGAATATGCTGACTACTGGCATCCCTATTCTCAGTTTTTCTAAAAGCCCATTCTTCAAGTTTGATTGCTTACCATGGGTTACTTGCTTTATCCCAGGATTGTGTTAATGAGTCTGTTTCTCTGTTTCAGTGTTCTCCTTCTGAAGGGCCATCTTCTTTTGCCTCATGTGTGCCTGAACCCCTAGAACCTTTGTGGGGATTCTAATCACTGTAATGTCTGCAGCTCTCTAAAGATAAGGAAGTGCAAAAGTTCTTTGGTAATGGAGATCTACCAGGGCTCCTTTCGATATGACCATTCAATTGCAGAGGTCTCTACAATCTCTGTCATTCTTTCTCCAGGCTCCGCCACCTACTGTCACTTAGCCCTCAGAATCCTTGCTCTTTTCGATTGTGTATCGTTTCTTTATTGTGAGGTGCATCTGTCACTGATAGGTTGGCATCATCTTCAGACAGAGGGTTTTGAACCAGCTTTCTCTCTGCCTTCTCTTTCATCTCCTGCCATAGGTACGATGGCTAAGAATACAGGTATCAATCATATATAAACAAATAAGAGTTTCAAATGCTGCCATTTAGCCTTTCAAACATGGCATTAAGTCTTCTCAACGTTTGCAGTGCTCATCTACAGAGGAATGAGTGAATCTGCTTCTATCTATTATATGGGCCCTATACTAGTCAGCTCTCTATTTTTTTTAAATCCTTGTTATTCTGAAGAATTCCCCATGTACATACAATGAAATATGAATTCCAGCCCACATTTCACTCCTCAAATGTTCTCCTGTATATATATATATACCCCAACTTCTTGTCCTTTTGTATAGTTCACCAAGTCCCAGCAGTGCCACACAGGTGGCAGCTGCGTATTTTAAAAACAGCTCTGCCACCCCAAAATAGCTGTGGCAAGAGTAAGCTATTCCTTTGTTACTTCTTTAATTAGCAAACTGGGGTTTTCTAATTTACTCAAAATGCCTAAGGGATTTTGATGAATATTATATAAATTGTCTTTGTGATGTGTATTAGTGTCAAAATACACAAGACTAATGAAAAAGCAAGGGTTGTTTTGGTCACAATCTCAGTGGCTTCAGTTGATGGTTGGTGTGCTTGCTTTGGGGCCTATGATTGGAAGGGATGGCACAGAGGCCTACAAATGTGGTGCAAGAGGCCTGTTTACCACACAGTAGCTTGGAAACAAAAAGAGGAAGGGGCTTGGGTCCCAGTGTCCCAGTCAAGGGCATTCCTCTAATACAGATTTCCTCTCCCAAGTCTTCATCTCCTTTTCTACCGCTTTCAGATAACTCCATGGGCTGGACATGATCCCTTCAGCACAAGGGCCTTTCCAGGTGTAGTTGAGATCCACGCTATGTAAGTTATAAGCAAGTATATGCCAGGAACACAACAAGCCCTGTATCCCAACACCACAGGCTACTCCTGCCAAGATTTGAACCTGAAATCCAGACTTACAAAGTTGAAACTTCTGTATTACAAAGAGACTGCATTAAATTCTGTCACAAATTCTGTTGGTTAGGTCATGCTAATAAGAGAAATAGGCTATCAAATAAATCCCTGCTAGACTGGTATTTATATCTCTTGTGAATGGATTCATGAATTCATGCAGTACTTTAACTTAAACAGAAGATCTTACCTAAACCTATTTGAAGTCTGTGAAGTTGAATGGCTTTAAGGTTTAGATNGGCAACATCTCAGCAAAGACTCATGGTCCCCAACTGGTGGATCCAGTCATCAGGTGATTGGATCATGAGGACTTGGACTTCATCAGAGGCTCAATCCCTTCATGTCTGTATAATATGACAGCAATGTTGTAAGGTGGCAGAAAATGAGAAAAAGTAAGGTATCTTCTTACAGAAAGCAGATCCTTAGGGGCTCTGGAAAAATACACCTTTTCCCTGGCCTCCCCTCTCTCGGCTGCATGGCCTCCATGAGGTTAGCAGTCTCCTCCACATTCTCCCACCACCCACATGTTGCTCTACCTTACCAAGGCCCTAAGTAAAAAGATGTAACCAAATGTGGACTGAAATATCGAGAATGATGAGCCAAAATAAACCTTCCTCTAAACCCCTTCTCACTGGTATTTGTCAAAGCAGGGGGAAATATGAGTGATACACTTGATTAGGAAGCCATAGGTACCCCGGGACTTTGGAAAAGCATTGTCATTTCGCATATAAATCAGTCTAATTAGACACATATTTAAGAACTTTGGAAACTGAGTGTTTTATTTCCTTCTCCTCTATTGTCTTCACACATTTAGTTCCAGCCATGTAATCAATGTCTCCTCTTATTTGAGATAATTTAATTGACTTTGAGAGATTAAAAATAAATTATACTTAAAAGGCTTTTAAGTTGAAGTCATGCAAATACTTTAGTATTATTAAGTACCAATAAGTGAAACTTTATAATAGTCTTCTTGTGCAATTATCATGAAATATGCTCTTTTATGGTGGTCTTTAATGTGCTATGTTTGCCAACTAAACTTCATTTGAAAATTATTGTTTGAAGATTGCAGTTTTAATTTGTGCATGTGTTTCCCACACTGCTCTATTTACTTACCAGTTTATAATGTGTGCCATTTCTTTTGGGATGTGACTGAGACATTATCGGACACAAATTGGCCTGGCTTCCTTCATCAAGATCAATAGCTTGTTAGCTCACTCCTAAGTTTTTTATTTCAAATGTGAACACAAATCCAATAGTGAGTGAGTAGAAGCTGTAGTGATGACGTCTGTAATTACATATGCATTTGGAATACTACTTCTCAAGGCATTTGAACATGTCTGTGTTCTGTTACTTTACTTGTAAAATGATATGTAGACTTGTGTATGTAATTTCCTATGAACAAAAAAATGGATTCTTATAATAGATTCATGGTTTAATCATGTCTGTTCACAAATCACTTAATTTATTAAAGGATCTATGTGTGTGGCTATTGGCTGAATCCTGACTATTTAAAGTGTCTATAAAGAAGGAATACACTGAGTTGTATTTGGTCTCTGTGTTCACAGTCATTGTATTCCACAGAGCCAATAGAAGCAGTGAGTTAGTGAACACTGATCAACTGAACCATTGCTTCCAGGGGAATTAAATAGTTAGGCTCTTAGAATTTTGTATTATTTTTATTTATATATGTATAAATGTTTTGCCTATATATATGTATATGTATCATGTGAATATAATGCCAGCAGAGGTAAGTGCTTTGAGCCACCAAACCATCTCTCCTATAGTATTCTTGCAAATAGTTAGGTCTGAGTTCTTACAAAACTCAAGTCACAACTTGTGTAACTCAAGTTACGACATATTTGCTTCCTATTTTATGAACTTATTTTCTGTGTAGTACTGTTAAAAAACACCTTATTTCCTGTATACAATGTGCCATGCATATCATATATATATGGGATTCATTAGCATTGAACTTGTGGCCAAAGCACTATAACTCATGTATGAATGAAGGTTCTCTAGTATATGTATGTTTTTTTTTCTATAAGACATATTGCAGCCTTCTTCCTCTTAAGAATACCAGATGGTGCATCATACTTGTGCTTGGAGATCAATTAAATGAAAGGCACAAAGAATGTGTACTCAGTAGGCTGTAGAAAGGGTAAGCCCTTTTCAACATAGAACTGAAGATGTTATAAAATGCAAGGTACCATCTCCTCTCATTACTCATCACTTACATTCTAAAAAAAAATTATGATAACATATTCCATGATCAACGTTTTTAATAACGTAATCATCTGACCAGGACAAGCTCACATTAGGAGCATAATTTCCCCCTTGGTTGGTGCTTTGTGCTTCNTTGTATTACCTTCAGTCTGGTTTGTTTGTGAGAATTTTTCCCAGCAAAAAAGTCAACATCTTAAAAGATCGGTAGCTGGTGTGGTAGATTGTGCATGTAGACACATGCACACACATGCACACACACACACACACATACACACACATACACATGCACACACATTCACACACACACATACACACACACACATACACACACACACACACACAGGTGTGCACACACACAGCACCCAGGATGATCATGAGCATGTAGACCCTGTGATAATGTCTAGTATGGCAGAACTCCCCATCTTGCTTCAGATATGCCCCAGTGGCTTGTGACTCCCTGGCACCTGGGTTTGATGAGAGGACCCATTCTTTTTCCTTTCCTGGCAGTTCCTTNCTTCATTTGTACCACTCACTATGTGAATTACAGGAAATATTTTTGGTTTTCAATTTTTTTGTTAGTATTTCTTGTCTGTCTTGTCCTNTCTGATGCATACTTTCTGCATCCAGTGTTTACTGTTTTGTTCCCTGTTTTGTTTTCAGCACAGTGACCAAGTTCTTGACACAACTCTAGGCTGCCTGAACATTGTCAAGTGAATGAATCGGTCTTCATATTAAAGTTTAACAACAGTAAACACTCCTCAATGTTAAAATGGAAATAAACATGCACTGATGCTCTGATGGGTGAGGTGTTAATGCATCTCTGAGAAGGAGGCTGGGTACGTTTCTGCACTTAGTCCAAGTGGAGAAAAGACAGTTGAGNGTTGTCAGCCTCTCTGAAACTTTTACTGGGATGTGGGGATGGAGAGGAGCAGTCAGAAGATTGGCGTGTTTAGTAGATGACAAGTTGAGTGACTGCCAGTATCTGAAAGAGACCTTTGCCTGCTGCTGGGCAGAGTAGGCACACCCAGAGGCNGTGATGGTCAAAGGCCAGCCTTTGGCAAAGAATTTACAGAGTATGTTTTGGTGAGTGGCCAGTTTCCTGGCATTTGATATGTGAGCCAGAAAAAGTTTATGTGTCTTCCTCTTTANAAGGGTTTAGTCAGAAAATGAANTATATGAATTNAGTCATCATCCAGAACAATGGAATTNTGTGGAAATACTGTGAAAAAGAGCTCTTTATGGCTTCTGAGGGACATGTAAGACCTGGAAGGGCGGCTTTTTAACAGGATTGGCATGCATTGCATTGTTTGGTGAATTTCAGCATTTTAGTTTGTTTTNAAGAAGTCTTTTGTATCTGTTTGAAGTCTTGTTGATTTAAAGCTCAGGTTTATTATAAAACGCATGCAGTAAACTTACCATATACATATCTATGAAGTTTGAAGTTTAACTAATTATACAAAAATCTATGTGGACATCTCTTTCCATCTCCCCTGAATAAGCAGTGGTAAGTTTNACTGTTGGGTCACATGACAGGTAGATATTTAATTGNTCAAGAAACTGTTGGGGTTTTCCAATGTGTCTGTGTGTCTGTGTTAGCCTTTGTTCCTGTTTACAGTGCATGAGAATTCTAGTTTGCTAGGCATCTAGACATCCTCAGCAACACTGTGCATTGCTGGTTTTGTTTTGGCTTTGCTCATTTGTTTTTAGCCATTCCAGAAATTAGTTTAGTTTTGAATATAGTGGTGTGTGTGTGTGTGTGTGTGTGTGTGTGTGTGTACATATTTTGATGTCATTTTGTTTTTCTGAGGATATTTCTTCCTCCTATTACTGGCTCCTGTTCTGTATACCTCGTGTCTACTGCCTCATTGAAATTGTCTGAACTTCTGCTTGTTTGTGATGTACATTAAGCCCCATTTTGCTNGCCATTGAATTCTTACTGTTGGATTATAACTTTCATGCGTACAGGACTTGCACTACTCTGATAAAAGCCACCAGCAGATACCCACTGACTTCTGAGGGGATAGTGAGCTGAAGTCAGCCTTGAGAGAATTACATTTGATTAAAGGTGTGAGTTTCATTTTTTTTTTTGTCTTCTTATATACAATATTAGGCAATCATTCTTTTCTCTTTAGACAGGGTCCTATTATGAAGCTCAGGTTGGTCCCAAGTCCACAATCCCCCTGCCTTAGTTCATCAAGTATGTATATTGCAGATAGAGTTAGTATAGCCAGATGAATTTGTCTTTACATTTTTCTTTTTTTAGAGAAAGCATGTTTTCTAGATTATCAGTTTTGAATCAAGGATGAATTGATGAAACACTTTAGCAATATTTAGGCTGTTAATATAAGGATCTCTTATTGGCCTGACAGCTTCAGTGTGTCTTCATGTCTTCTTCATATAATGTCCAGTACTTTTTCTAAAGCATCCATGAAACATCCCCTGTTGATGAGAGTCAACCCTGTAGACAGGTTTTTCTTTAGACCACCAGCTCACAAAATATGACATGGAGACTTATTATTAGTTATGAAAACTCAGCCTATAACTTAGGCTTGTCCCACTAGCTCTTATAATTTAAATTAACCCATTTCTATTCATCTGTGTGTTGCCACATGGCTTATGGCTTTAACCTCGCCTCCTGCATGTCTTGCTCCCTCTGCGTCTGGCTGCCAACTCCACCTTTCTTCTTGCCAGAGCTCTCTCTGTCCAGAAGTCCCACCTATACCTCCTGCCTAGCTATTGGCNCTTTAGCTTTTATTAAATCATCCACAGTGATTTAATATCTTTACACAGTGTAATCAAATATCTTGCAAGAGCACCCTGTCAGGCTGGTTTCAAATCCTGCCAGTTTTCAAGCTCTCTTTAAATTTGGTTCTAAGAAAAAAATTATGATATAGACAAACAGTACCATAGACTTGTCCTAATAACTTGGCTGTCTGCAATCACTCTACTTAATAATTGCCTTATTTAACATGAACATAACTTTAAATTCTGCTCTGTAGTTCTCTTCAAATTCAATTGTACATCCAACTGATGTTGTGTCTAGACCAATACAGATATGTACTTACAACTTTGTATATCTTGAATCATGTTTTTGGTGATTGTCATAAAATATATGAGGCAGAGAGCTCATAATTCATTTTCAGTGTTTTGTGTAAGCTTTGTCCCAGGAGCATGACAGCTTCGGTAGGGTTTATTAGATTCAGACATGCATGATTAGTTTTGGCTGCAGAGTTCTCTAGTATTTTGTGCTACTTTTCCCACTCCAAGCACATTTTAATATACCTAAGGTTCTGAATAAAATCTCCTTGACTTTGAATATTTTTCCCTGGCCTATTTATTACATTTCCATTTCAACAGTAGGTGCTTAATCCTGCAAGAACTCTCAGGAATCAGCTGTCCTTCTAGAATAGTAGTTCTCAACCCTCCTAATACAGCGACATTTTAATACAGTTCCTCATGTTGTGGTGATCCCCAACAATAAAAAGTATTTCATTGCTACTTCATAACTGTAATTTTGCTACTGTTATGAACCATAATATAAATACCTGATTTGCAGGATATCTGATATGTGAGCCTCAATGGGGTCATGACCTCATGTTGGGAAACACTGTTCTAGCATTTACTATGCTACTCTCTGGGGTGGACAATCGTGGTCTGATACTAATTGGAAAATAACATTGTCATTGAAGTTTGAGGTAAGGGAATGACTAATGTAAAAGCCTAAACAAATGGAGAAAACAGGCCATCTTTAGAGTGGCTTAGTCATCCACACATCTTCCTACGACTCCTGCTTCCCTCCTTCTCTCTTGCTGGTAGAATAAAGTGACAGAGGCAGAGCAAAGTGATGGTTTGGGTGGGAAGAGTTCTTGTGGCTCCAACTAGTGGACGCAGTGATCTCATTGGAGACTTTTGAAGTTATGATTGCTGTATTTGATTGTCACTGTGGCAAAGATGTTGTTGATGTCAAGGAGATGAGAACTGATGATAATTTCAATGTATAGGACAGCTCCACACAGATGAGGACTGGTGATAATTCTATGATGTAGGACAGCCCCATCCAATAAAGCTTACACCACTCCCAGTGCCAGCAATACTCACTATATATAGGCCCAGGATCAATTTCTGCAACTGTGAACCTGAACAAATCAAAATTTCCTTATCTGTAAAGCTGGCATCGAAGTCCCTATTGTATATGTTGATTTTGAAGAATTGTTAATGCATGCAGAACAATGGATACAGGGACAGATACACAGCAGGGACTAGTAAAGGATCCTGAGTATAGTTTTCAATGCTCCACCGGCTTCCCAGCTCATTCTGTATAATAGTCAAGGTCTTAAATGTGGCTCCCAATGACCCACCATATATCCTTTCACCTGCTCTTCTTGCAGCGCCTCTCCTGCTGGCTCCCCTGTCTGACTCTATGCTGACCACTCTTACTTGCTTGGAGTCTCTCCACATCTCCCACTCCGCTGGCCTTCTGCTTGGATTTTTCTGTGTATTGAAGGCTCCTGTTCAGATCTCTCTCTCTCTCTCTCTCTCTCTCTCTCTCTCTCTCTCCTTCATGTACTTCTATTTTCTGCTCTGGTACTTTATACAATGGATGCCTCCCCAGTGCATGGATCAGAAATGGCGGTCTGACAACCTGGCTCATCACACACAGACAGCCTAGATCCTTCGCTGTTGCTTTTTTCCTTCCCTTCACCTGACATATTAAATATGCATTTACTTATTGTCTGTGGCTTCTAAGTAGGATACATTCTATGAAATAAAGAAGTCTTTTTTTGTTCCCTGACATATCCCTAAAGGCTGGAATATCTCCTGATTACTTAGATACCGACAATGTTTATCGAATGAACAGATCACTCAGTAGCAGGATAGAATAGGTTGTGATTGAATGGTAGCACTTGGTGGTGTTCATTTGGGGATGTGTATGAGGGTGAGAGAATATGTTTATAAAAGGTTACCTTTCTTCTAGTTAAATATTTTTTTATGAAGATGAGAAAACTAACAATTTATACATGCCTGTCCATCTGAACAAATTAGCCAAATATTTTCTGTTATAACAACACACAGAAAACTGTCCATATATTGGATTTTCGGCTCATCAACCTCTGTGATTCTCCCATCCATTTTAAGTAAGAAAAGCCTGCTGCTGTCATCACCTTGCAGCATAATGATGTGGTTGCCTGTGTGTATGTGGTTTCAAATTGGCTGTAAATCTCTGGATGATATCAATGGAATTCTCTACGTCATATTAGAGTTATCAGGGTTCCTCTGCCTGCCTGGAGGAGGTATAATTACTCTTAGGATGTGGGTCTGATGCTTCGGTTCAGACAGATATAGATGAGGATTTACTTTGCAAAGACAGGTTATAAAGAAACTACTTATTTGATTGGGAAGCAAGGGAAAGACAAACAATCTTTTTAAGTTTGAATTCCTTAACTTTTAATAGATGCCGTCACATACCTGAACTATTTTGTTTCTATTAAAAACTACAATAATTTGGTGATTTAAAATATTTAAACCATATTTAAACCATACATACAACCATATTTCACATTAGAAATGGCTTAGAAACATATGCCCAACACTTCTCTTGTTCTATGTCATTTTTTTCCAGCTAAATACTTTGACTCACACTTAATATTCTAAAATAGTTCAAAACCCAGGTATAATAAAGTTTTATAAAAATAGTTACTGTCTTCATATACTGTTCCTATAGCAGGAAACCCTACCAACACCTTCAGCATGTGCTTTTTCCGTAGCCAATTCTCAGGTACGGTGTCAGATGCAGTTTTCAATGCCATGACCACTTAAGGCAGGACGGATCTACTTTGGCACACAGTTTGGGAGCATCATCCAGCACTGTGGGGAAGGCACGGTGGCGAAAGTGGCTTTACCTGTGGTGGCAGAACTGTGAGTGTATAGTCACATTGTATCTATAGTCTTGAAGCAGAAAGACATGAATACAGGCACTCAGATGGCTTTTTTTTTTTTTAACAGCTGGGACACCTATTGATGGAGGTTGTTACCCACATTCAGGGTGTGTCTTCATTTCTCTGCTAATTCTCTAGAAACATTCTCTTGTACATGCTGTAATTCTGTCTTCTAGGTGATTCAAAATCTAGTCACATTAACAATTAAGATTGACTATCATATAAGGGAAGGCTTTAGATAGAATAGTGTATTGGACTGGGGTTTCTGAAGTTGGGCAATTGCTTTGTAAAGTAGTAACTAAATGGTGTGTCTGTGTGGTTTATATGAGGCCAATGAAGCAAANAGATGCAAGAGCATGAAGAAGTGAATTGCTTCTCTTACAATTGGTAAATACATTAAGTTGATTGTTGGATAGTGCTTGGTTAAAATAAAGCTTGACTCAGTAGCTGGACAGTTGAGACTAACTTTACATAAAGAGTCAAGAAAGTTTGCATGTGTTTGTGTTGGAATGGGGAGTCCATTGAGTCTTTGAGGGATTGCTGACAGAACACTGCTTCTTCTATTTACCTCTAACCATCATCATGCCTCCACAAGTGACCTGCATTTCTCTTCCTCTTCAGCCCGATGTTTGAGTGCCATGTGATTACTACCTGTCTTCCCAGTATTTCCAAGCTCCTCTCTCTTTACTCCACTCAGATTATTTTCTGAATCACATCATCAAGGCAATTCATACTGTGACTTCTTATTCTTTTCATTTTGTCAAATGGGTACTTTCAAGATTATTGTTCCTTTGTCTGTGCGCAATACTTGATGCTGCTGACCACTTCCTCTATAAAACACCCTACCTTTGACGCTTCTGTTTTAAGTTCTAGTTGTCATAGGTGATACCACACTTTTTTTTTTTCTGTCTAAGTCTTCGTAGTTTCCTTTGTGAGTTTATTCTACCACAATTGGCCATTAAGTGCTAGAGTTCCTTCAGGCTCAAGCCATCTTTTACTATGTATTTTCATCTGTAGTCTTCTCCAATAAAAGTCTGAATGCCAATCTCTCCAACATTAATTTCTAGAAATGATCCATTTCTTTGTTCTACAATCATGTTTCTAGGTGCCAGCTTGGCTTCTTCCATTGGATAGACAAAGCACAAAGAAACCAGGACTAAATATATAATACTCTTGTAAAATCCAGGCTTTTTAGTGAGTGGATTTAATTATTTGGGAATTCCTTGGATTCAACATCAACATCTTCCTCTGCAGTTCCTCAACTGAGTGTCATCAATTCAACGTCATTAATATTGCTGAGAGTAGAAAATGACTAATAAGAACACAGATATGAGCAACATAGTCAACCACCTCCAAATAATTGACAGACACAGAATATAACAACTGGAGAATGTTTAATATTTTTATCATTTCTATTAAGTAGAATATTATACTTCACAATAAATCTCAGTATATGTTTGTATGTATTTATATTTCATGTTAGCATTTAACATTATAACAATTGCAATTTCCAAATTACTTATTAAATGGTATTATTATTTAATTTTATATTTATAATGCCTTGTGTATGTTTATAGTATGCATAGGTATTTCTGTGCATTTTTCTTTGTACTTTTTAAATTTTTGAGATTATTATATAATACCAACATTTCTTCCCCCCTTTTCCTTCCTCCAAACCTTCCTATCTGCTCTCTGAATTCATGGCCTCTTCTGTTATTGTTATTACATGGATATATGTATGTTTATTTACACACACACACACACACACACATTCTTAAATATAACCCGCTCAGTCCATTTAATGTTACTTGTATGTATATTTTCAGAGCTGACCATTTGGCACTGAACAACCAATTGCTGTGCTCATCCCTGAGGATGGCAACTTCTACTGCTCATAGGTGTTTTCAGTTGCCTAATAGTTCTTTGTGTACATTTGAAGCCCCATGAGCTTTCCCTAGTTCACTTTGGCATGTTGGTTGATGTAGACTTTGTTCAGCTCAGGTTCTGGCAATCATGTTGGTTAGCAGTATTCTCTGCAAGAGACAAAGACCAACTAACAAAATCTTCAAAGCCATACCTGAGAAGCCATCTTGGAGTTGGTGTTCAGGACTGTCCTAGGGCTTCCTAAAACATACTGCCTATGCCTGTTGCTTTTGGCTGCCTCAATATGTGGGGGCTAAGTCCCTATTGCTAAAGACAACATACACTTCAGAAACAGGGCCCAGCGATCACTGAGCTGGAACTGACCTAAATGCTTCCTTCCTGAGAGTTAGCTCCCATGATACCTGATGGCACCATGCAAACTTCCAAAGGATGGCGGCAATCAACACTCTTACCTAGCTGTGACACCTATGAACCACACCAACAGACAGCATGGCACAGTAATCCTAAGGGTGCATTAGTGGCATAAATACCTAGTGGTAAGCAATAGCTCTCTATTTGAACTCAATATACACTCAATGAAAGGGAAATAGTGCCTGGTACTGGAAGCATAACTAACTACTTAGTGCTAGTCAAGTCAAGGTTATTGGAGGATAATGTACTAAACTCACTGGAGAAATTTTAAGCATTCAATTTCAGAAGACTGGAAATGAACAGATTTCCCCCTCCCCCCGAATCAATCTTCAACAACAGTTAGATATCAGTAACACAAAGATAATTAAACTTTCCTGTGTAGAAACTAAGCAGTCTCTTAAAGTCTTATTATTCTTCATTTTCACTCTTATCAAANTAAATACAGGAGGAAATTTTCTTGTCCTGTTGAGTGTTTAGTTTTTAAAACCTTATAAAACTTTTTTATACTTAAGTAATTTAAGTTTGAAAGCTTTCTCTCCAAGACAGGCTCCAACGGAATGAAGTCCCCCCATCACCTCTGGCATTAGTCAACGTATAAAACAAGTTATGAATCTGTGAAAAAGAAAGCTGCAGTTTTGACACAGATGGGGAGATTGTGTGAATACAGATCCCGAGAGCAGTTACCGAATAGGTTGCTAGAAGAAATGCTTGCATGCTGATAGACACTGAGTGCAAAGTTAAAATGCAAAAATATGGTACAATTCTGTATGTCAGTAATAAATGGAAATAGGACATCATAGTAGCATCAAAATCATGAGTGATATGCAAAATGTTTGCATTGAAAGTTTCAAAATATATTTGAAGAAATTTTAAAAATCATATTTATTTTCCCTATAGCTTTATACTTCCCCACTATCTCAGTTTCTTTTCCCAGTTCCCTAAGTAATTGTGCATCCATGAACCAATAAATCTGCATCAATTTTATTGTAGATTTGTGACAATTTTGTGACTTTGAAGTCTCAACCTCCTTACTTTCTTTTCCTCTAGTGTACCCCACTTAGTCTGGGTATTTTATATTTTAGAATGTTTATTATTTTTAATAACCTACATATGTCTATTTCTCTGTGTGCCTGACATGGTTCCTGGGAACCAAAATCAGGTTCTCTGTAAAGATGTATGTGCACATGCCTAATTGCCAAGCCATTTCTCTAGTTCCCAGTCCTTTGAGTTCAGGTACTTAGTTCTCCGTCAACTTATAAGAAAGATAAGAGCAGATATCGATGAAATTGGAAATAAAAATAGAAGAAAATTTTGTCAAGATACAGCAAGTAGAATGTATTTTTCTATTTCATAAGAATTTTTTAAAGAAACACCTTTGGGCTCTATCAATTCTTATCATGCAAAGGAACAATAGTATTAAAAATAACATGAGTGTATTCATAAACAGGCAGAGATTAAATCTGTAATAACATGAATGTTTTTTGCTGATATGTTTGGAACCCTAGATAAAAACTTATATTTTCCAGTAAAATATATTAATCATAAAGAAATACAAGATACATAAAAACAAGCACCTAAAACCAATAAGAGAACTCTCAGCCAATAGTTGAATAACTTTCCCCCCAAACTTCATGCATATACAGCTTTACAGTTATGTTCTGCAAGTCTTTTAAGGAATTTCAGTAGTGTGTGTGTTATGTGTATATATGTGCATGTTGAGGGTGGGCATGCATGTGTGTGTTGTGTTCTAAATGTATATATGAGAGGTGGCATGTACCTGTGTGTGTATGGGGTGAGCATGCATGTATATGTGTGTGTATTGTGTGTGTGTGTACATATGTGCATGTGGGGATAGGCATGCACATGTGTTTATGTGTGCCTATGTGTTTTATGTGTATATGCATGCTTGTGGGTGGGTGAGCATGTGCTCTTTGTGTGTGTGTGTGTGTGTGTGTGTGTGTGTGTGTGCGCATGCAGAAGACAACCTGGAGTGTCACTTTATCTCAATGGCACCATCTTCCACCAACTCCAAGAAATTCTTGTCTTACATTAATGTTTTCTTTGCTGAAGGTGAGATAATCATTAGTCTCGAACTAAAATACCAACAAAGGATTAGAAGTCCATATGACATGTAAAGTTATATGAACAAATTCTAAGTGAAATGTTTGCAGTCTGAATTTAACAGTGGTTGAAATTGTTATACTAATAAAAGAAGCATTTGAATTTATCTTGGAATGAAATAAAATGTTCCACACTGAGATAACAGTGTGATTTACTACATTAACATATGAAAAGAGAAAAAAATCACAATCATCTAAACAGATGGAGGAAAAGTGTTTGACAATTCAATACTTGTCTATTTTCTAGATTGCCAAACTAAGGCTATCTCCTTATCTTGAGACATCTCAAGAGATATTCAAGTGCTTCCTGGTAGAACTTCTGTTACGGTTGGGTTAGATGCCCTGATCATGGGAAAAGGGAGAAAAGTAACCTGGCTTGATAAAAAGCTAAATAAAACTATTGCCACTTGGAAATGATTTGATCATGGTGGTCAGTGTTGACTGTCAACTGGACAGGATCTGAGATGTCCTGAGAGACATGTGTGTGGCATTATGTGGCCTCTGGGATTATGATGCTTTGGTTAAGGAGATGGGAAAATCCACACTAGAAGTGTACAGCACCGTTCCCTGGGATTGTGCTCCAGGCTGTATAAAGAGAACAAAACCATCTGAACAACAGCATTCATTTCTCTGCTTGCAGCCTGTGGATATGATCGGGCCAGCTGCTTCATATTCCTGTTGCCTTGGCTTTCTCACCATAGGAGACTGTACCAGGAGACCGTACCCTTGAACTAGGAACTGAAATAGACACCTTTTCCCTTGAGTTGCTTTTTCGGGGAACTGTTTCACAGCAAGAGGAAAAGAAACTAAGACAGTTGTCTATCCTGGAAACTAGAGGTGGTTTTAGTTTCTAGGCAAGTTATTAGTGTTAAAATTATTTCAATAAGGTGATTGGAATTAGAATCTGCGTATAGAGGCAGTTTCCTGTATTCTAGTAACTGTAGTGAGATAAAACCACACCATGAGCGGCTGTAAACTTGTGTGATGCTCAGGCATTACCAGCAAAATATGAGTAAGCCTGGCTACTGTGGAAACATTTCAGCTCTAACTGATGATTGTTGAAGATTGTCCAATGTTGCACTGCATAGATAGCATATGACCCTGTGATCCTTTCCCCAAAGGAATCAAGCTTATGTCTACACAAGAAGCCATACATGTATGTTTACAGCAGCTTTCCTCTTATTGGCAAATAGTAGAAACAACTAAGGTTGCCTTCAGTCCATGAACTGGTAACTGTGATACCTCCAAACAATGTAATATTATTAAGTGATAAAAATTAAATGCATCTACAGAAAATGGAGCGAGGGACATTACATGTGCTTTGCTCAGTGAAATAGGAGGGAGGGACTGGAGAATATGAAATGTGAGATCGACTACTTTTGGCATTCTGAACACATAAAGCTAGAGAAAACATAAAACGATCAGTGACTGTAAACGCATAGGCAGAGGAGAGGGAGGGCTAGGGAGTAGAGAGGACATTTAGATCAAGGAAACAATTTTGTACAATGCTATAATAGTTTGTAAACAACAAACATTTGTTCAAACCTACAGACAAGCATAATACAAAGTGTGACCTCTAGAGAGAGGGAGAAGAGGACGGGGCACTCATGGGAAGAAGAAGAATGTGGTAAATAGAGTTAAATTGCACAATGTACTTGAGAGAAATTATCTATATGATCATCATTACTGTGTTCAATGAATATGTGTAACACATACCAGAAAGGTGATGGAGCAGAATGGGTTGCAGCAAAGCAGGCAGAAAAGCAATGTAGGTTCCTTATGCTCTGTACTTTCTGTCTAATTTGTCTATAAATATAAAACTATTCTAACATACTATGAAAATACATACAGAAGGAAACCACATTTGTGAATAGGTAGCTAAGAAAATCATTCATTTGTTTTTATTTGGGGATTGGACACCAAACACAGGGATGCTGATATTTACATAGAACAGCACAGGAAAAGCAAACCAATTTAAAGAACTACGACAGTGGTTGACTTACCTATCTTGTTTCTAAACTTTAAAGCAGTAGCAAGAATTACTGTATGTATAAAGTGGGGAGAGATAATCAGTACAGACTCCATGTATGGAAAACTTGATCATGACAGTGACTGTCATAGGCTGCTGGGAAGTGGGCTGGGCATCTGCAGTATAAGATGGTTTGAGATTTACTCACTCATAGGAGTGAAAAATGAAATTTCATTCCTATCCCAAACCAAAGAAAGAAAGCATGAAAATGAGAGCGACAGAAGTTCACATAGGAACACATGACCTGACCACAGTTGGGCATCTTTGAGTGTAGCTCAGAGGTCCAGGCTCTGAGAATCATCAATCTGAAGTATATGGCAAACAACAGCATTATACATAAGCAAAAAGCTTCCCAAACTACTCAAAGCAGGCTGAGTCAGTCAAGACCGAATCAGACCTCCATTGAGGCAGGTGATGAGTGAACAGTAATGAAGCCACTCACTCTGTATAAAGCCCACTCACTTTATTAGTACTGGCACAGCACTTTAAAGCATATTATCATGTTGGATTCAAGCAAGCATACTGGTCAAAAACAAATAAATAAATGTGTGACAGATAGACATATAGATAAGAGCAATGTAGTGGAAATGAAAATCTGTGATACTTGACAAAATATACTCCAAGTGCTGAAGAAATTTGTACTTAGGATCTCAGATTGAGTGAGTCTAGTCTTTGATCAGCTACTGAGAATTAGAAAGTCTCCTAAAACCATGAGCACCTTGTACAGGCCTCTCTTTTCATTGGGTCAAGATTAAAACATATCCCAAATTTTGCGTTTAAGTAGGACTTTCCACTCTGCCAGAATTCTAGTTGGAGACTGCTTAATCAAAATAAGATATACTTATCATGTGCCTGTTACTCTGCCTCATGAATTCACATTTATGTTGTGAAAATAAACCTACAATTTATTCTACGGAGCAGTGGTTCTCAACCTTCCTATTGCTGAGATCCTTTAATACAGTTCCTCATGTTGTGNTGACCCCCAAACACAGAATTATTTTCGTTACTACTTTATATCTGTAATTTTGCTAATGTTATGAACTATAATGTAAATATCTGATATGAAAGCTACCTGTTATGCGACCCCTGCAAAAAGGTCGTTTGATTCCTAAAGGGATTGCTACCCACAGGTAGAGACCGGCTGTTACAGAGGAACTATGAGAAGTATTTTGAGGCCTTGTTACTGACCAGCTCTGTTAACCTCATAGGGGAAAAAAATGTCATTGTCACTCTGAGTTCCTCTTTCCTTCTTTGTGGTTCCGATTCAGCTACTGATGTGGCTTAGGCTCAATCAGACACTTTGAGGGCTGCTGTTGAAGTTTTTCTGTTTTCATTTGGGTGATTGCTTAGCTGCCAACTGAGAGGAATGTCTGAAACCATAATATAGATAGGAGTGCCATTAGTCTCCTGGCTCGGACTGTTTCCTGTGAAGATCTTGTCCTGCCATAATGGCTTAGAGAGGCACAGTGCTTACTCTTGCTCATTTAGTGAAAGCTGAGGGTTGGGGTAGGGGAGCAGAAGCATTTTGTTTTGTGAAGAGATTAAACTTCTGCTGTTGCTTTGTAAAATGTGAGTATATTCTTGCAAAGAGTTTTAGTGTATCTTTCTCTTCAGTTGGTATACAGTAATTATGATATTTAATGGGTATTGCGTGATATTTCCATATGTAATATAAAATTATTACACTTTACACTTATACTTTATTTTTTATATATTGGGGATATTTGAAGTCCACTCTGCTCTATATTTGTAAGCCATATTGTCTGCTAGGAAGATTGTGTCTTTTACTTGCAGTTTGTTGAGCTTCCAACAAGAGTCTTTGAACTTAAGACTTGAGAGAAAATGAAATATATGGGTTCCCTTCACATATTCTTTGAGATAAAGAAAGTTGGNTTACATTTAATATTCAAATAGGTGGGTTTATCTCACTGGGCTTTTCTCCAAATATAAGTCCTTCTTGGATTTCTTCTTTCAGTATTCCTTAATTCTGAAGTACATACTGTATATTGTAGGAATTGTGTTTCTAGTCAAAAGGAGACCAAACTTCAGTTAGCAGTACACCTTTAAAAGCACATTGGATTTTTGTTGTTGTTTGGTTGTTTAGTTTTTCAAGATAAGGTTTCTCTGTGTAGCAGCCGTGGCTCTCCTGGAACTCACTTTGTAGACCAGGCTGGCCTTAAACTCACAGAGATTCACCTGCCTCTGCTTTCTGAGTGCTGGGATTAAAGGCATACACCACCACTCCCACTCAAACACATTGTTTTTTCCTCTTGACAAATATTTTTGTGTTTGTATGCTTGTGATTCAGTGCATTTGGTTCTGGTTATGGACTTGAAATGATGGGCAGAATGCTTTTAATTTTTTTTTGTGAGTTATTAAAAGTAGTCCTGTCTGCAGATAAGATGGAATGCAGTAGAAAGGGAAGAACACTAACGTTGGGATTCCTCTGAATTAGACATCCCTTAGGCTCTACTTCTCAGAAGCATGTCACTTCTGTGGTCACACCAGGCTAGTGGGAAGATGCAGATCATTTCAAAACTAGACAAAACATGAAACTTGGAAGTGCCATGTAGAGTGACAGCTTCAGCAGAGAGAAGAGCTATTTCCTGTAACCTATTGTTTTGTGTGCTGTTCACTTCGTCACTACTTGGATCTTTTGCAGTTGTATATGAATTTTACAGTAAGTTTATTACCCACACAAAAATCCCGCTGTATTTTTATTGTCATTGAATTAAATTCACAGTGCTTGGATTTATTATGTCCAATAGTGATGTATTTAGGAGAATAGCTAAGCAATTCTGGAAAAGAATGAATTTACATGAGTTACGAAAGCTGATTTTAAGACTGGATGCTACCTTGGCCATCAGAACAGTATAGTAGTAGAAAGTGAAGGGCATATACAATGGAATAGTACAGACAGTCCAGAATGCCTCCGCTCACTAATAGGACATGTTTCACTGAGACAGGAGCAGTAATTCATTAGAGGAGGATAGTGTCCCAACAATAGGGTTGGAATAAATTGTCATCTATATATAAAATGAACTTTGACCTAAACCAAATCTTGTATGCAGAAATTTTGTCAAAATAGGTCATAACTCTAAATGTAAAACTACAAAACTCCTGGAAGGAAACGTTGGAGATCTNTTTGTGAATTGAGGTTAGACAATGGATTCTTAGATATGAAACCAAATCCATTGCATAAGANCCGTTAAATGTCATCATAGTTCTAAAAGCTAACCCTTGATAATTAAGAACTTTTGACCTGCAACGGATATTGCTAACAACAAGAAAAGACAAGCTACAAAATTGGAGTGAATATTTGCAAGTTATGTGTTCAACAAGACTCTTATATTCAAAAAATATAATGAACTCTCATAAGCCAAAGGTTGGAGAGCAAAGAATCTTATATTAAAACAAATGGACAAGAGTCTTGAATGGACAGTTCCCCAAACTACATATAAGTTAACAAATTAATGCCCCAAACCGTTTTCAATATCACACACCAATAAGAAAATGAAAATTTAAAACCTTTGTAATAATTACAAAGAACTAAAATAAAAATACTAGCAATGTCAAATGCTACAGAGGATGAGAAACAAGTGAATTCCTCACATTTGTTAGTGGTAAAAGAAAAGAATTCATACAACCACCCAGAAAACATTTCCTATGAAATAAGCACTCACTTGCCTCTTGACCCAGCAAAAACATTGCTGGCCATTTACCTCAGAGATAGATAGTAGTTCTACACAAATTCATAACAGTTTTAGTTGAGAGAACGTAAGACTAGAAAGGCCCCACCTGCCCATCAAGGAAAACAAATCAGTTTGTGATGTGCACACACAATGGTGTACTGCTCCTGGAAATCAAGAGGCAACCCACTGCTGATATAAGCAACAACTTGGGTGAATCTGAGTGCAGCTTAAAAGAAGTCAACCTTGCAGAGTTCCATGCTGTGTGATTCCACCTGAGAGATTCTTAAAGACAGAGCTGCCGTGATGGAGAAGAGATCCATGCTTATGGGAGGAAATGAGTTGCTCCTGATGGTGTTCTGATGGTCCCCAATATTCTCTTCCATCAACCTCCCTTGAGCCTACCCAAACATAAAGGAAAGGATCTATTTGTTGTCACAGGGCAGTTCAGTTGCAGGAATGACAGGCAACGCTTTCTTCCCCACATGCAACTAGTTCTTTAGGGGTATGCTTTTAATCCCCGCTATCACTTTATTGCATTTGTTTTGTTTTGTTATTGTTTTGTAGATATAAAGATTACAAACCTCTCCCTTACATGAGTACTTAATTCCTCACATAGTTTCTTCTCAAAACAAATAGACTTCCCCACCAGGGAGTGCAAATCTCTTTTAAGGACTTAGATCCCAAACAGCGATTGCCGGGAAGTTCTGTTGCAAAGCAGATTCTTGGGAATCAGGTTCATCTGATATATTGGACTTAATTATTTAAATATCATGCAAATTGTTAGGTTTTATTATAGGAATTTCAAACAAAATTTGTTTTAATACCCTTCTCAATGAATTCATTTCAGATGGTACAGGGCCTTCTTTGAGAAGCCTGTAGGCCTGGGAATGTGAACACGTAGGTCATCTCTGTTTGCCTACCTCTGTCTCCCCGACTTTTATTATAGGTATGAAATCCCTATTGCCTCCTGCAGCCCTTTCAAATGCCTTAGAGTATTTCATTATATTCCATTCCTTGAGCACTTTGTCTTCTACTGCTCCCACTGAGGTCATAGTCAAGGGTACCACTTATCTCTTCCTTGTGCTGTTGTGTTTCTCCAGATTTCTCTTGGCATATATATTGCTCCCAGACGCAAGGTCATTGTTTTTGCCCAGAAGTTACTAGCATCCTTCTCCATTTTCATAAATTTTCCTTAAAATTCTCATGTATTTTATATATTTATATATATTTTAATCAGATTCTTCCTCTCCCCAAGCCCCTCCCATATTCTTCCCATTCCATACCTACCCAACTTCATGTTATTTCTCTTTCTCTAAACCAGTGGTTCTCAACCTTCCTAATGCTACAACCCTTTAATACAGTTCCGCATGTTGAGGTGACCCCCAACCATAAAACAGGTTTTGCTGCAGCTTTATAACTGTAATTTTGCTACTGTTATAAATTGTAGTGTAAACATCTGTGCTTTCCAATGGTCTTAGGTGACCCCTGTGAAAGAGTGGTTCTGGGTTGTGGGCCACAGGTTGAGAACAATTGCTCCAAACAAACAAATAAACCCTGAAAAACAAATAAACAAACCAAACCCAAAGAAAGGACACACACAGAGACACACACAGACACACAAACACGCAGACACAGACATACACACACAAAACAAAGTAGCATGGAGTCTATTTTGTGTTAGCAACTGCTCCTGAACATGAGGCCTGCCTTGGGCTGTGGTTCATGTACCTAGTGTCACTTCCTTTGAGAAAACTGTTTTCCCCTCTCCCAGTATCCATACAATGCAAACAGCTTCTTAGGTAGGGGTTGGACTTTGTGCCCACTTCTTTGTTCTGGGACTTTGTGAATTTAATTGTGCAGGTCTTGTGTAGTCTGTCACAGTCTCTGTAAGTTCATATGTGCATCATCCCCGTGTGCCTGAGTAAGGAAACACAGAAAGACAAGCATTGCATAGTTTCTCTTATATATGGATGTTAGCTTTTAAGCTTTAGATATGCATGGTTTATTTTGTGTATTTTACTTGCATTGTATCAAAACTTCCTGTTATTTGAGACTTTCTTTACTCTGTGCCTTTTTTTGTGGTTGATCAGAGTAACTTTTTTTAAATGTTAAGAACTGTAGCTGTTGTAATTACTATGGAATTTGGATATGCTATTCTTCTCAGATGTTTCACTTATTTTTTTTCTATTTCTATGATGAATTTCTGGAGGTTGGGATTTGTACCCTGGATCCCTTATAGCACCTGTCACATCATGAATGCCCTCCACACATTTATCAGAAGATTTCAATGTGATCTCATTTCCTCTGACTGAGTAATCTCATCCCCACTGGAGAATTGAGAAAATTGGGTTATAATGAGATGATATGACCCTGATCGAATAGCAAGGCAGTATGTAGCAAAGTAGGATTTGAACCCCAAAAGTCCATCTCTAGAGGCCATGGACTTAGTCTGTAGTACTGGAGGCATCAAGTGCATACTGGGAGAATCTCTTGCCTGTGGTGATGAGCCACAGGCATGGGCTACAGAGATCCATATTCTAATCTTCAGCAGGTTAATAACCATATGAACCTTGATTTATAGGGATTTTTGACTGTTCTTTCCACTACTAAAACGCTTTGTCTTGATATGAGATGGAAGGAGACAGGAAAGCATTGAGGGTTCCTTTTGGAGACTGCTTCTCCCACCCCCAGGCTCTCAGCTTTGTTCCTCAGCCAAATGTGGCAACATTCATGCAGTGTAGGACACGGTGCCCTGATCACACTTGTTCACACCAAAATGATATTATGAAGCATTTGTCACACAAAATAGGATCACTTTCCCAAATTTGGTTTTTATTGGCTCTCTGATTGATCCAACCTGCTCCATCTCAAATCACCATGGCATTTCCACTGTGACTACACTTTTGTCTGTGCAGCCATCTTCACCCACACTCCCAATCTCCTGTGAGACACTTGTCGAGTTCACATCATCAGGATGGGTCTCCTCAGCTTGCTTTGTGGAAGGTTCCATTATGGAAGCATTGCCCATTCTTCTGGATATGCACAGGACTCTCATTTTGACAAAAGTGTTTTCTTTACCCTCATGTGAATATGAAAGTATAGCTGTTAAATGGAATTCAAGTTCAAATGAGTACATTTGTCCTTCAGAACAGATAAAGAGATGGGGGGGTGCTCAGTCAGTACAGTGTAGGCTGTATAAGCCTGAGGAACTGAGTTCAGATCCCCAGCACCTAAAAAGGTGGGACTCATCTGTAATCCCAGCACTGGGGGAGGCAGACAGGAGGATACCTTGAGCTCNTTAACAGGCTGATGCATCAGTGAGTTCCAGGTTCAGTGAGAGACCCTGTCTCAAAAAATAAGGCACAATGAACTATGGACCCATGGCTGAGAAACTCCCATGGGCCCTCATCCAGAGACAGATGATGGAAGCAGATGCAGAGATTCACGGCCGGGTGCCAGGCAGAGCTCCAGGAGTTCAACTGATGGGAGAGAGGAGAGATTCTGTGAACAAGGGACATTGAGATCATGAGGGGAAAATGTACAGAGATGGCCAGCCAGGCTGGTGGAAATGTATGAACTGTGGATCAATAACTGTGGAGCCCCCCATGGTGCTGGACTGGGCCCTCTGGAGGCTTGAGACAGTTGTTTGGCTTGAAGTATTTGAGGGCTGCCAGGCGGTGGGATCGGGATCCATCCCTGGTGCAGGGGCTGACTTTTTGGAGCCCAGTGCCTGTGGTGGGACACCTGGCACAGTCTTGGTGCAGGGAGGAGGGTCTTGTCC
>LZPO01035171.1:90753-103560 GCA_001675575.1 Neotoma lepida
GGACATTGTCACAAGTAAATATTCATTTGCTTTCCTAAAGCAGAATTTTCTTTACCTTTACAGAAGACACGTGGCAGTGACGATCTGAATGCTTCTATGACATCTCAGCATTTTGAAGAAGAATCNGTGAGTGATGTTCAGTACAAACTAACACTGATGTCAGCATCGTAAATATTTCTTACCAATTGTCTGTAGTTCTCCACTCTTTTATCTTTAAAATATATGGAAATGTGCCCACCTACAGAAACATGTCTTGCAAGTTCTAGCTGGAAGAGATTAATTCAGGTTTATTGATTGGTTAGCCTGGAATAGACTTGTCTAAAAATACACAGTAACTATCCAACTGAATGTGGAAGGAAAGAGGAGAAAGCCCTTTGAAGCCCTCTGAAACTTTGAAAAGTAGCTTGTCAAGGGCAGCTGCAGCCACAAGATCAATTGATTGAGTGCCTAATGAATGAATAATAAATCATTCCATCTGTTCTTTGAAGAATGGTAGAAATTTGAACTGGCTCAAACATTGCACAGGATTCATACAATTCATAGGTACTCAAAAAATTGGCGGGTTCGTCACTGGAGCCCATGACAGTTGATGAATTCCTAGAGAGGGAAGTGCCAGAGCTTAGGGGATGGGAGAGCACAAGGGTAAAGAAAGACATCATGGGAAGATACTGAAGAATGAAAGTGAAGTGTGCCTAAGCTAGANAACACAGAGCTGAGACTGTCAAGTGTAGACCTGGAGACTCAGGTGAAGAGCCTGTGCCTGATGGCCTAGAAGACTCATGTTGAGAGTTGAAATTATAACCCATGTGGAGGAGGTCTACTGGAGTTGATGAGGATTGACAGGAATGTAGACAAGAAGTGGGAAACAGTCTACATCTGAGGTGGATATGTGGACACACCTTGGTGGGAGCCAGCCCTGTTCTACTCTCTTCATATTGTTTCCTCTCCAGTGTTCTGTCCTTGTTTTGAGATTAGTTNATTTCCCACCCCCTTGTGTGTGTGTGTGAGTGCATATGTGTGCACACCTGTGTATGTAAGTGCACTTGCCTTTATCATGTGGAGGCTAGAAGAGGACATCCTCTTCTATCACTTTCCACTTGTTCCTTTGAGGCAGAATTTCTCCCTGAACCAAGATTCCTGTTTTCTCTGCTAGGCTTAGAAGCCAGCCAACCCAAATGAACCCCTTATCTCCACCTCCCTCAGAGCTGGAGTTGCAAATGTGTATAGAATGTTTAACTTCTTATGCGAGTGCTGGGACTGGAACCCCAGTCCTCATAATTACACAGCAAGTGCCCAACTGCTGAGACATTTCTCCAGTCCAAGTGTACAGTTTTATAATAAGAAATCTCACAATGACTCAAGGANTTTGGGAGTTTCAGACATTGACATACTATTCATATAATTGTTGGAAAGTTTATNTTGTGAAGTTATACTCATGATTACCTCTGAATTCAGAGACAATCCCATTAGTGGAAAATATCAAGTAATAGGCTGATAATGTAATTAATGACCATATTATCAAAGCACGTTACAGCTGAGGTTCATACTTGAGCACTGTTTCTTTTGTCTTTCCTGTTTAGTAAGCAGTGTTTCNACTTGGCCTCACATTTCACTGACTCAGATGCCCTTTTCATCTGTGCAGACTCTTGGAGAAGCCGGTGATAGCCTGAGTCACCTCCCCAGCCCCTTCGCTTACCTCCTCACCATACACCTGAAGGAAGGCCGTAACCTTGTGGTCCGGGATCGCTGCGGTAAGGTTGGTCTGCTGTGCGCTTGCTCAGTAGTCTTAAAACCCTTCTCTGTGTCCTGGTGGGAAGGCTAGAGTCAACCATGGTCCATCTCTCACACTGGGCCTCCAGCCTCAGCCTCTTCCATATACATTGACGGTGAATTATTTAAAAGTGGTAAATGCTGGCATCCCTAAAAAAAGCATAGTAATAATTCATAAAGCTATTTTAGAATGAAATAGCCTTGATAATTTGTATTTGGCACAGAGCAAGTAGTTCAGAAAAATAGTCACTTGGTCTTACCACTTTATTGAGAAGAGTGAATGGATTTCTAAGATGAGGCAATGCGATTCACTGATGGGTGCAAATAGCCCTTAAACTTCTTCCTTCCTTTCCTGAGACCCCATAGGATCCTCTTTATAGCCATTATCTATTTGTCTTTTNTATAAGTCTCCATGCATTTCCATATATATTTAAATTAAATTAAGACTGTGATACCCATATTGTTGTGCAATACACNTTGCTTTTTGCTTTATATCTTCAAGATATGCCATGGTTTTCTGTGCAAATATACTTTCTTTTTTAAACTCACCATGTTGCTGCATGTCCTTTGCATGTTTGAGTCTCCAAAGAGGCTANTTCATCATTTCTGTGTCCTTGGGCCCCCACTTACGGATTCCATCTTTGTTCACGGTGGTCTGCCCTCAGTTAAGAAGGGTGAGGCATGCAGCTGGGCAGGGTGAGCAGGTAGTACCTGTTGGTTTTTGTTGTTGTTGTTGTTGTTGTTCTGCTCTGAGCAGCTCCTGACTTCTCTCAGTTAAGTAAGGCCTTTCTTTTTCATTACTGCCCATGTTGTCTGTTCCTGTTTGACAACACAGGCTTTGCTTGTCCTTGTGTAGCATCAGCGGACAAGGAAGTGTTGATCCATCCTCTGCTATATGAATGCTACACCCAGGCCTTGTGCTCAATCTTACATAAGTCAGTTTCCACTTCTTGTATCTGCTGCCTCCAAGCCTGGAGCATGGCTAGCTCATCTGCCACACACATTATCCTCCTAGTCACCCCACCGCTGCCCCAGAATCCTCTTCATACTCCACGTATTTGTGCTGCCAATTCTTCCACAAATCTGCTCTCACTCATATGACTTCTGTCTGCCATATATCCTTCGTTTGTTTGTTTGTTTGTTTGTTTGTTTGTTTTTTGAGACAGCATTTCTTGTGTAGCCCTGACTGCCCTGGAACTCTTGCTTTGTAGACCAGACTGGTCTTGAACTCAACAGAGATCCACCTGCTTCTGCCTCCCAAGTGCTGGGATTAAAGGCATGCACCACCACTGCTCAGCACATCCTTTCTTCTTAATAAAAATTCTTTCTCCCCGGGCGGTGGTGGCACACGCCTTTAATCCCAGCACTCGGGAGGCAGAGGCAGGNGGATCTCTGTGAGTTCAAGGCCAGCCTGGGCTACCGAGTGAGTTCCAGGAAAGGCACCAAAGCTACACAGAGAAACCCTGTCTCGAAAAACAAAACAAAACAAAACAAAACAAAAAATTCTTTCTCTTCTCATATGTAGTTTTCAAAACAGAGGGTATTGAATTGTATTTGTTAGTAAGTCTATTATTTTTTATTCAACCCCATAATTTCTTATTTGAATTTGAATCACATATCTGAATTTGAATCATTATATCTGTCATAAACACATCCATGTCTACAGATATATTCCATGCCAATTTAATGAGAAGGGTCACCTAGATCTTCATAGCTGAGAAAACATCTAAGGGATGTGATCCTTAATCAATATAAGTGACCACTTGCAGATTACCTGACCCGGGATCTGCTAAGTGTCCCAGTGACTGCTTTTGTTAAAAAAGACTACTTTCAAGTCCATTTTGTGACAACTTCCTCNGATGTTAAAAGCATTCTGGAGAGAGCGTGTTTAACTTTACAGGTCCTCAAACAAATTATTTGTACATATATCTTTAATTTTTTGGAATTCCCTTCCCTCAAAATCTATAACTTTGGGGATAGTCCTAGGCCCTGGATCCTTTTGGGAGCCAACTGTCCCTTTTCTGATCTTTTCATTCTCTCTTATGTATGAGTTATCTAGCCAGCCCATTCTTAGTACATCATTCTAATACAATCACAGCATATCGCTGTAAGGTGGTGAGTATACTTGAGTGATGATGAAGCTATTGCCATGTCAGAAAGAGAATAAAACACTAGGGCCCATATNCACTATTTTCATGCCTTGCTGTTTTATTTTTTATTGACACATATTTTGGGGNTATCAAGTTTAGGTATGTACAAATATATGTAATGATCATATGTGCACGATTTGCTTATATATCACCTTAAACACTTCTCAGCTCATCATTGTGAGAGCATTAACTATCTTCTCCATCTGAAACATGTTATGTATTATTGTTGGTTATAGTCATTCTATTGGGCGACACAACCCCAGAACTTCTTGCCCCACATAACTATAACATTATGCTTGTGGCTAACCTCTGTCCGTCTTTCTATTCCCCATGTCCTTCTTGTCTCGCGGTATCCACCATTCTACATTCAACTTCTCTGAGATTCTACATATAAGTAAGAACATATAGCATTTGCTTTTCACAGCTTGGCTTCTTTCACTTAACGTAGTGTTCTTCAAATTCATCCCTCTCCTTTTATTACTGGAGAATGTATATTCATTATTCATGAGAAGTGTATTTATATTTTCTTTTCCTTAAATGGGATAATATACTTAATTCTTAATTTGAAAATCAAAATGCATGTAATGGATCAGATATTAACTTTCAGTTATGATAGGGCCTTTCCAAAGTATTCAGAGGTTTGAGTTACCCNTTCAGATCAGCGGAACAGCTAGAAGATTGTTCAGTTCCATGCATAGTTTTCATTTTGTAGATTTTGTTCATAGACGCTATTTCTGATGAGTCAATCTCTGTTACCAAAGGGCTCAGCAGTTTCTTTGAATTGTTACAAAATCATTCCTGTTTATGAAGCTTTATGAAGATGTAAGTTGGCAAACAGTTTATACCTAAGGCCCAGTAGTAGATATTTTAGGCCTCATGATCCATGAGTGATAGCTATTCATCTTGTGTTAATATAGCAGGAAAACATCCAGAAAGAATCCGTGGGCAAATGGACATGACTATGTTCTGCTAAAACTGAATTAATATAAGCAAAGATAGACTAGCCATTGGGCTGGAGTGAACCCAGATGCTAGAGTCGCTGACCTCTGACTAGAATATTATGATCTGATTTTTGGTTTCATCCTCTAAAAACACGCTTTTAATAGCATNGTGGCTGAAACCACTGTTTGAACAAAGAAGATGTGTTTACTAAGCAATCGTGATTTGAACTTTATACTTTTAGCAGATCTATCTAGGAAGCCTCTTGGTAAAAACACAAAATACTGCATTAATATCTGGAGATATTAGGCAGCCAGAAGTCATGTTTTGGTATTTCTCCAGGTCTTGGGGTGAAAACTCAGTTTCAGGAGAAGACTGCTTAGGGAACATCAAGAAAGTATAAAGCTGTGCTTAAAGGCTTGTTGGTCCACAGGAAACTAGTAAGAGGAGGAGCCTCCCAGGCACTCCAGTGCCTCTGTTGGCCAGGGCTGGGAAATGCACCTTGCTGATGTTGAATCCTTTGCTTCTGTCTTTGAAGATGTTGAGATTTCCTGGGATGTTTTTTGAAGTTTATTAATACACAAAGTGGTCAGGTGTTCTGAATTAGTAAGGAACTTGTGGTTCAGAATGCCAACAGGTTTAACACTGGTGTCCTGCGAAGAGTAAGGGTCTGCAGCTGCCACCCAGGACCAACTTATCTGTCTTATCTGTCACTTGTTTATGATCTCTTGGTATTGGTAGTGTTCTCTCTCTCTCCTCTCCCTCTCTCTCCTCTCTCTCTCTCTCTTCTCTCTCTCCCTCCCTCCCTCTCTCTCTCCTCTCTCTCGCCTCTCTCTCCCTCTCCCTCTTCCCCCTCTCTTCCTCCATTCTTCTCTCCCTTTCCCTCCCTCCCTCCCTAAGTCCCCCTCTTAATCTCTTGTAAACATGACTATATCCATGTGAATAATTATGGATATAAGAAGAGTGTCATGTGAGGCCAAGAGCTTTAATTACATAGTTCTAGAAGTTTGGACACATATCAAATATTGCCATGGCGGGACTCTTTCTACTGTAGAATTATTTTCTTTGAGTTTCTGACATCTTTCTTTGCCCACACCACACTGCATCCAGCAATGGGCATTTTGTGCCTAATTAAGGGATTCCTTTTCTCTTTCTCTTTTGGCAGGCAGTTTTGCTTACTGTAATGTGAGCCTGAGATGCAGTACATTGTCTGGGCANGGCCTTGAGCTCATTCTTGTAGGAGGAACATCACGGCCATTTCCCCCTCAGTANTTGCCTCTTTGTCCCTGTCTGACCTTCCCCTCTCCTCTCTCTGTTCTCGTTTTCACCTCTTTACAACATTAATTTCATACTTCATATCCCATGTTTCCTTCCTACCTTGGGGCTGTAAAGTTACACCTGTTGTATTGTTTTTTGAGCACATAAGACTTGCCTTTTTCTATGGTTTTGGTGTGATCCTGGTCCAGTTATTTTACGTCTTTGAGAATTAAAGCTGAAGTGATATAACATGACCATCTATTTCCAGTACAAATGCTTTGTAATTTGGTTGATGCATAGAGAAAATTGGATCATGACTCAGTTTCCCATAGAGAGTAATGTGACTGAGAAGATATTTGGTATCCCAGCGGGTAGAACTCAGGCCAGCTGCCTTACCTTCCACACTCATAGGATCCTGGGATTTCTAATGCAGACAAAGTCTCTCGACCCTGGGAAAACTCCCATCTCATGCCCTCTCATACCCTACATCATTAATTCCTGGACATGAACAGCACCCACATTAAAGCTTGTTTTTCCCTTGAAAACTTAGGCTAATCCAAGTCNGCAGCTGCTGCCTAAAAGAATACTGTGTTGCTGGTGCCCTCTTCTGGCTCCTCTGCAGTATTGCAAAGGGAAAAAACGAAATTCACCATAACATCCCTAGGGCCATAACCATCACTCCCACTGTGTTGAGGGCTAATGATTTTCTTTGTAATGTGAGTTTTTTGAAAACTCATGATTTGTTCTACTACAAAATTTCTCTCTTTAGTCATATGTTCAATAGGTAGGTATTTGAATTTGTTTATAGAGTAGTGGCAGCTTCATCTTCAGATGACAGGATAATGTCATTGGAGGTCACTTTTGAAAGGAGTGACTTGAAGACCAAGAGCACCAAAGCTGCCACACGAATAGGTGATTAGAAAGCTAATGGACTCCTAAAGCGATCCAATGGTCAGCACTTCTAATTTAAATCTTGCTCCACTTAGTGGGCTAAATTTCATGATTATATATTCTCTTCGTAACAAAAAGATAGTTATAGAGAAACATAGCCTCAGTGGGATGGCTGTAATGATGGACAGACAGGTGTTTCTACAACTCTGCTGCAAAACAAGCAGCATCCTTTGAATGACTCTTTTTGCATCAGTGGTGGTATTATACCCTGCACTTTAAATTGGATTCAGAAAATGCTCCTCAAAATGTAGAGACATGGGGGAAGGGGTGGGGATCAAGGCACCACCAGGTCCTTACTAGAATTTTAAGATGAATCACCTTTTACTGATATAAGTTTGAAAACAAGGTTTCCTTTCTATATCATAATAAACCTTAATTTTTGGAATGCTCTATCACCCACTTTTATTTCCCATATATATTGTTCTCTATTAGAAAACATTTAAGAAGAAAGATAAAATTGTACAGCACATCATGCTCTGCTGAGTCAATGTTCCAAATTTGTAAAAATGTTTTATTGCTATTTATTATTATTATTATTATTATTAATATTATTATTATTATGTGTATGTGTGTACTCACATGCATGTGCATGTTCCCATGATGTGTGTGGACACATGTATGCCACAGCACGTGTGTGAGTGTGGTGATATATTGTGTACCCTAATAAACTTGCCTGAGGATCAGAGGACAGAACCAGCCACTAGATTAGACATAGAGATCAGGCGGTGGTGACACACACCTTTAATCCTATCACTCAGGAGGCAGAGATCCATCTGGATCTTTGTGTGTTCAAGACCACACAGGGCTACATGAGATTGATCCAGTATAAGAGAGAAACAGAGTTAGGCAGTGGTGGCACACACCTTTAATCCCAGCACTTGAGATCTCATGTGTTTTCTTGGGAAGCACACAGGCCTTTAATATCAGGAAGTAATATGGCAGGCAGAGAAAAGTATATAAGGTATGAGGAAACAGGAATTCACCTTGTCAGGCTGAGGATTTTGAAGAGGTAAGAACTAGTGGCTGGCTGTTCTGCTTCTCTGATCTTTCAGCTTTCACCCTGATATCTGGCTCTGGTTTTTTTGTTTGTTTGTTTTTCATTTTTTTAATTATTAAAAGACCATCTAAGATTTGAACAACAGTGGAGAGTAGAGAAAAACTTTGTGGTGGTCAGTTCTCTCCGAGTCTTGGTTCTNGGGATTGACCTCAGGTCCCTAGGTCACTAGGGTTGTGTGGAAAATATCTTTACCCACTGAGCCATCTTGCTGCCCCCCTCCCAGCTTTTATNATTACAAACCATGCTTCCACAAATGCACCTGTGTCTTAAACTGTGTGTGCAGCTTTGGTCTTCCCTTCTGTGCAAGACAGTTATTGATTTGCATCGATTTTCTTCAGTTCTATGATCATCTGACTCTCTCTGTGTTCTCATTACAAAATTGGCAGTTTGCGCCTACGAAAAGGCTTATTCTCACAGAAGCAACAATAATAACTTTCTATTATCTACACTGACTATAGAATAACTTTGTTAATTGGGTAAAAGAAAAACATTATCTTTTTTTTTTTTTGCATCAATAATTTGGACATTTAAATATGTTTGTTCCTATTTGTTTTACTCTTTGCAAGCCCTCTTCTGTGCAGAATGGCCCTTGCTTCCACAGTGTGCTGGGTAGATCCACAGATAACATTATAATTTGTCATTGGGCTTTTGCTTTTGTTTCTGAAGTATCTGTTGTGATAGTCTTGCTAGTTTTCGCTTCCTAGTCTGAATAGTACCTTCCTTTGTGTCCGTGTCTGCAGAGGCCCGTGCTCCTGGATCACTCACATTAATCCATACATCTCAGTCTGTTTGTGTTCTCATTTTACGTTTATATTTTTTGTCTGTCTCCATTNTTTTTTCAGTATTAGGACCTGAATAGAAACTTAGTTTTTCTTTTTCAAAATGACTTCTAGATGAACAAGGACAAATCTTTCTTTCCCTAACGATTAGAGTGCCTCTTTTCAACTTTACATGCAAGTGCAATATATACCAGTGTTTGCTTCCTGGGCTTCTGTTGNATTTCTGTTGATGTATTCTTTAGTGCAAGAGTCAAGCGCACATCACAGCCTTACTTCAGCCACACAACCCAATTAACCCTCTTTATTTTGCAAGCCTCCTGCTTTCCTTCTCACTGTAGTACCTTCTCTGACCACCAGATGGCATGAGATCCTTACTATGCATGTGCAGCAGCACAAAAACATGGACCTCTGTGTCAGAAGTGAACCTGAAAGCTGAGCCAGTGGTGTGGATGTCACTCTTCCTTCCCTCCCGGCGGTGTTGTAGCTTAAGATGCTAAAACAAATGAACATAGCCAAGTGTGCCCCCCCTTCCCACCCTGCATAGATCATGTAAGACATACTGGTCCTAAAAAGCCTGTGGTATTCCCATTTCTGAGATCTTCTCTCTGGAGTCTGTTGTTGCTCAGTTTTGTTTTGAGATTACATACACTCCTGCTTTGATTGGGATGTTTGGTGCTTGCCACTTTGTTGAGCCAGTTTCCATTTAGTCTTTTCTCAGTGCCCATGAGGGGCCAAGGAATGCAAGCCTGGAATGACTCCTCTGTTTGCTGCATCTATCTTGACCACTGAACTGAATTTAGCCCTGCAGAGTTTTTATCTGCTTGTGAGAGACTTCTCTATGTGGGTGAGGGTGTGTCCATTGTCAGGTGTGGCATGGCATGTGATGGGTCCCGTGCTGTGTTCCAAGTGTCTTTTGCTCATTTTGCTCCATTGTCTGTTGTACATGTGTGTTCTGCTTGTGAGTATGTATGTTTCTATGTCATCAGGCCTTCTCATTTCATTTGAACCTTTGTTTCTAGTGTTACAAGGATGGCCATGAATGAGACTCACAGAAGTTCACACTCATGTGTGCTTCTGGTTGCCCATAAAGAACAGGGATGCAGGCATATGGTCTGCATGACCAGTCCACCAAAGCCCAACTAGTTCAATCCTGTATTCACCATATAACCAGTTTCCTGAAATTACTGAATCTGTATATATTGACAAGCCTTTCAATTATAAAAAGTTATGATCATTATATGCATATATGTATCAGATATATANGTGATATATATGTGATATATCTGATACATATATATGATATAGACTTTTTAAATAGGTGTGGAATGCATCTGACTCATTAACAATGGGTTATGAAGGCAAAATCAGAGTAGCATTTTAAAGAATATTTAAATTTTTGTTTAATTTAAATGTANTTTTNTTTTATGCTTATGGGTGTATTGCCTGCGTGTAAATATGTGAACTCTATTCATGATTGGTACTCATGGAAGCAGAAGTTGGTGGAACCCAGAAGAGGGTGTCACATCCAGTGGGAAATGGAGTGATAGATGGTTGTGAGCCTCCGTGTAGGTGCTCTAAATTGAACCCAGGTCATCTGCCAGAACAAATGCTCTTAGTCACTGAGCCATCGCTCTAGCTCTTTGAAAAACTCTTATGCAGCCAAAAATGATAGGGAAGGGTATGTTGTGGCATTGGCTATGGAGCCAGAAAAAGGGAGGATTAGTGATGGGGAAAAGATGAAAGTTAGAGAGAATCCAGATGGCAAAGGGAACAGATTCTCAGTGGGTAGAGACAAAGGTAATATGGGATGCGGTTGGGGGAAACTTCTGGGAGGTCACGTGTCTAGGAGAACCCAAAGGCCCCTGGAAACGCTCAGTGCCTATTTTACTGCAGCACTGATAGATTCTATTATATATTTCATACAAGTTTTTATAAACTTCATAAACAGTTAAAGGAGGTTTGTGGTAAAATTGAGACTTTCAGATCATTAATTCTGCCATAAGCTGATTTCTGGAAGATTGTTGTGTCAAGTGGATATTTGTGTTGTGTTTTATTTTGTATTTTTAATCATGTATATTTGTAAATTGCCTGAGACCATTGCATTTCAAGGTCCAACCAGGGCCAGTCCTCACTCAGGGGGCCGCAGGAGGTTTTGCATATGCATGGACCCCTTAGAGGAGAGAAGTTGTTCCCATTCGGTTAAGGTGGGTACATTCGCAAAGTGTATTTTAAGGACAATAGGCCAGTGAGGGAAACATAGCTCGTCTGAGGATGAAGATGGGCAAATGGACCTCAGAAGCAGATAGCCTCCATCTACAGAAGTAGCCTGGGCTGGGACCTACTAGCAGATGGTTGTGTCCCCAGCTTGAATGATCCAGGAGGACCCTTGGCTTGGGATTACTCTGAACCCATANGCTACATAGGATATGATTTCNCATTTTCATAGCATCTGGGAAACTACTCCCTCTCTTTCTCAGTTGCCCCTCTAGTTTCTGAATGGGACTGTGAAAGGATGTGGCAGAGTGCAGACATCCTTGTNTCTGCACGGCTTCACTGTGATTCTGTGGGGCACGGGCTCCTATGCAGAAGTCACAACTAGCATACCTCCTTCATTTTATTTTTTATTCTGGAAATTGTCTTGTTCTTTTATTTAGCCAGCCTCAAAGACAGAGCTCAGGGACCCCATAANGCCAAGGCTAGATTTCCAGAGTGCCTTGAAGTCNTCAGTGAATGACCTCTGGATTTTCAGATAGAGAAGAAACTTATGTTCCTGGGGAGTTAAAAATTTCAATTTTGTATGCAGCTGTTTCCTTCCCAGAACACCTAAGAATGTTTCAGAGATATTTTCCTGAGCGTATGGAATTCCTGAGAAAAAAAAGAATTTAAACTCACAGTTTTTCCTTCCCATTTCCCTAAAAGGAAGGTGATAGAAAATTCCACACTGTCAGAGATAGCATTAAAGAAACTTTATGGGGAGAAATGAGTCATGTGAATTACCTTGGGCATTAAAATAAAGTAAATGGACATTAGGACTTCATAAATGGTTACATGCTCTCCCATTTTAACTTAACTGAATCATGANGCTAAAAATAGCAGCCCTTACAAGGAGGCATTCTTCGTAAATTTTGGACCTGGCTACCATTAAAGTAGATTGGTTTATTTGTTCTCAGGGGACTCCTTTGAGAATAATAGTTTTTCACATTACAAAGGAGAAGAATATAGTGCAAGGAAATTGAGTGAATTATTCAAGATGACACNGTTACTCACAGGATGCTACTGCACTAACTTCAGCATCCCCGTGTATGTTGGGTACCCCTAGGCATACGCCTTTACTTCCCAGAGCTCAGATGAGTTTAATATTACATCTATAGATGTTCCAATCATTGATTTCCATATTCAAATTATTTCAAAAATACCTTCTCTGAAGGTTTTAAGTTATATTTATATTGTTGTTCTTTGTGTCCTGTATCTATTAGTGAGATTTTTGTTTTATTTATTTAATTATTATTACCATTACTCTGTGTGTGTGTCTGTGTGTGTGTGTGTGTGTGTGTGTGTGTGTATGTGTTTGTGCATGCTAAGGCATATATGTGCAGGTCAGGGGACAACTTTTGGAAGTCACCTCTCTCCTACTATGAGTTCCAGAGATCAATTTCTTAAGGCTTGTGCAGCAAGTGCTTTTATCCACTAAACCACCTCACTGGCCCTGTTAATAGAATTTAATCTTTCAATGTACATTTTGAATATTCCAGAGGAGAACACTGAGGATCCATTTCTAACGGCTCTGGTGAAATATTCTTTCCAGTCTGTAGAACATCTCTCCAGATGACGGGGATGTCTGGGTACTTCGTTTTTATTTCCCATTTTCAAAGGCATGTGTATATGTGTGTAAGTGAGTGTGTGT
>LZPO01035172.1:21944-36356 GCA_001675575.1 Neotoma lepida
GTGAGATCCAAAGAACAAACAAGGAGGGATTCAAGAATGGGAACAAAGTCCCTGTTCTGTTCTGAAGCAGAGCTCAAGATTTCTCACAAGTCGTGACCAGGTTCCTGTGAACAGNNNGTATTAGTTACTTTTCTGTCACCATAATAAAATATCACAAGCAAAGGCACATGAAGGGAGACTTTGTTTGGGCTTCTGGTTTCAGTGGTGGAGGAGGTGTTACAGCCGGCAATTGGAGCATGAAGTTGAGTGATCACATCTTCAACCACAAACCTGAAGCAGAGACTGAACTGGAAGGGGGGGTGAGGCATGAACTCTCAGAAATACCCCCTTCTGTGATGTACTTCCTCTAGCAGGGCCATCCCTCCCCATAACCTCTCCAAACAGACATCAACAGGGAAACAAGTGTTCAAATACATGATACTGTAGAGGACCCTTCTTATTCAAACCACCACACAGCCCAAATCAAGGGGGCTCCCAAGGGCCCCGACACCATATAGCAGCTATGACNACCTGTCAGGAAAGTTCCCAATCTTAATGTGTCTCCATGTTACACTAGAGATCAAACCCAGGACTTCTACCATGAAGGGAATGGTTTGGATCATTAGTTACTGTCTAAACAGCTAAAAGGCCTAAAGAGATTAAAGAACAAAAGTGTATTTATGTATGTGTGTGTGTTTGTGTATGTGTGTGTGTATGTGTGTGTTTGTGTATATGTGTGTATTTGTGTATGTGTGTGTATGTATGTATGTATGTGTGTGTTTGTGTATGTGTGTGTGTTTGTGTGTGTGCATATGTGTGTGTTTGTGTGTGTGTGTATGTATGTGTGTATGTGTATGTATGTATGTGTTTGTGTATGTTTGTGTGTGTTTGTGTGTGCATATGTGTGTGTTTGTGTATGTGTGTATGTATGTNTGTGTATGTATGTGTTTTTGTATGTGTGTATATGCGTGTATGTGTATGTATGTGTGTATATGTATGTGTTTGTGTATGTGTGTGTATATGTGTGTATGTGTATGTATGTGTGTGTGTTTGTGTNTGTGTGTCTGTGTGTATGTGTNTGTGTGTGTGCATGCACACCCGTGGGCACAACACAGAGACAGGGAGGCAGAGATGGGGACAAGCCACCAATTGGAGGCACAAAGAGATCAAAATGAATCCCTAAAAGAATATACATGTAGCTGCCAAGAATTTNTCTAGATGACTCCAAAGTAATTTTTAGAAATACACGAAATTACACAGTAAGTAGTTGTGAATAGTGTTCGTGTTAAAGGCTCCGTCAGTGTGCTGCATTGCATTTGAGCACCTGGAAGAGGTTCAGGATGGTTGGGTCCTGTCTGAGATGACATTCAGCTTGACAGGACCGATGCTCAGTAGGGAACGGTGTAACTGACTGTGTTGAAGGTCATGGAGGTAGGACTCCCCAGTAAGAAGCCTGCACTTGGAAGAAACCCAGCCATCTCCAAACACTGCAGGCGAGGTGTGGCAGGCAGGCAGGCTGGTGGCAGATCCAGGACTCCTTGGCTTAGGATGTGAATGATGGCTTGTCAGGAAGATGTGTTTGTAAACTAATGACTTTCACAGTGTGGCAAGATTGAAAACGAAGCCTAATTGCTTCCACTGACTTAACCCTTGGAATGCTTCCAGGCCTGCTGGTTGCCAGNTCTTTAATCATGAGTTAATCACCTTCAGGGATACCTCAGAAAGCTGGCCTGCAGCATGTCTGGGAAGCTCTGAACTGTTTACTCATCAGGGCAGTCATCTCTCCAAATAAGGACACTGAGAGGTTATCTCTGATGCCCTTAAACCAGTGTTTGTTAGTAGCGACTGACACAGGCAATTACATGGCTTTGTAACTCAGAAAAAACCCTAAATTAATATTTATGCATTTTTAATGACTTTTGTAAAAACGCTTAATGGTAGTAGAATGAGAGCAGCAGTCACCTCTCTNCTTCTAGGTCTAACCATGAACTTCAGTCCAGATCTGGGAGGAAATCAGAATTGGGAAATGGCCTAATAATCAGGCCAGTCTGATTAATAGTGACAATTAGCATTGGGCTACAGCACATAACCAACTGATTATGAATCATTTGAGCACTTTAGATAAATTTTCAATACAGGCAATTATANTGAAAAGACTCCTGATCCTCACATAATGGCTTCATTAAATTAATTCAGTTCTGAGGTTGAAGAAAATTTTCCTTTATGGAAAAGAAACCAGTGAAATTTAGCTTCTATTCACTCACTCTTAGCAAAGAGAAAACTCCTAAAAGATTTCTCTCTCTCTCTCTCTCTCTCTCTCTCTCTCTCTCTCTCTCACACACACACACACACACACACACACACAATTGCAGATGGCTTACTCTTTTCTGAGACTATGTTACTTAGCTAAAAACTCTCTCGGCTTAGTTGGATGGAATAAGTCTTGCCCTGGGTTATATTTTATATTCTGTAAAGTGTATGCCTTGTTGAGGTTAAAGAGCTTTGGGGGAGTAATCTGTGAGGAACAGGCACTTCAAAGAGACAAATACTTCTGTTACGTAAACAATTGACTCGTCATGTGCTTCACCCTTAATGACAAAGCTGGTGCCAAGTCCAGACACTGCAGCATCAGTGCAGCTGGAGGAACAAAGATTGTTTAGGTGAGGTGAAACCATGCTTTCAGTTAAAATAGCAGCAGCTTTGCAAGATCAGACAGTGGGGNTNGAAGGAGAGACTCTCGAGGGCTAAGAGGGGGAGGAAAATATCCCACAATAAAATCGGTTTTGTTGTAAATGCCACCCNACTTCCAAAGACACCCNTTGCCTAGCACACGTGAGGCTTTATCCTGGACAACGTGCCTTTGTATTTAAGCCTCACGAGTGGTCTGCAGGGGCGGGGAGGGAGAAACCCCAGAATTCGCAGCATTGTCTTGTATTTCTAGCTTTGAATACTACTGATAGCTTGCGGCCTCTGACATCATGTTAGACTAGCTTCCCAGGTCTTTGTAGCCACTGGTATTTGTTTAGGTGCATATTCCTTGTAGAGCCTTGACTTCAGCACAGCTCTGAGGAGGAGGAGGGTAGGTCTATGCCTACTGAGTCCTCTTGGAACAAAAATAAACTAGCTTGGTTCACATTGCCTCTTCATTTTATTATTGAAATTGGGTCTCAGCAGCAGAGACATGGGGCATCTGATTTGCTCCTCTGATTGTGTTTCTCACCTACAGCAAAGATTTCTAATACAGCCTCCAGTGTGACGATTGAGAACAGACAGGTGCTTTCCCACAGAAGCTCTTTGCTAGTGAAAGGACCTCAAAGCCTGAACAACACACCCCAAGACCAAAGTTCTCAGCACAAAGAAGATTTATTTGCCCCAGAGGACAAAGGACGGGGAATAAGAAGCAAAGCATGAGATAGAAAATGAAGGANAAAGGAAAAAGAACAAGGAANGGGAAGGAATATCTGCCCCAGAGGGACAAGGGATAGAGAGGAGACAGAAGTGACCCATAAGCAAATGGCAGTTATAAAGAGAAAGAAGGAACCCAGTGTTAGGAAGAGTTGGTTAATTTTGATTGAGCGTGTTAATTACGGTATCCAAAAAGGGGCTTTGTTTGCTGGACTTCAGTAGTTTGGTAGCTGGAACTTAATGGTCAGCCTCAGGAGGAGGAAGTGGCCAAATAAGGGAACAGACCTTAGTGGCTAGCTTTTGGAATCTAATCTAACGGTTTAGCAAGGCAGAGGGAATAGGGAGAAGGGTAAGGCAAAACTGTTGGCACCATGTTTGCCGTCCTTGGGCCTGCTAAATCCCTTCAGGTAGCACTTGCCCATTTCTCACTNTNTTTCCTTCCTCTCTGTTACTGCCTCTGATTCCTACANTGCAGAAACTACTAAAACTTTACAGTTTATTGTACCTTCCAAATGACATCAGCCTCATCACTGACNGTGATGGCAACTCTGAGGCCCTGGTTGGCTTCAGGTTTTAATGCACATTCTTCTCTGGGCATACTCAACCCTGGGGCTGCTGTTATTGGCCATTCAGAAGTCCTTGCTGATCCTCACAATTCAATACTATTTTTATGCAAATATCCCATTTTTTTTAGTATGTGTTCTTTGGTTTAGTACATGTGCTTTTATAATTCCTCTCTCNCACACACAACTCTTGCCTTTGCCAAGATCTTCCCAAGATTCGATGTCCTCTCTTGGGATCTTCCTGCATTGTGTCCTCACTACAGTTTGAACCCAGCTTTAGCCTGCCTGTGACAAAATCTCACTACGTATCTATAGATGTAATAGCTGACTGCTCTTCAAAGCCTCCTTCAAAGCTAAACCTTTTCTTAGCCCATACTATTTTCTTTGAAAACATTCATCTTTGTTTTCACTAGCAGATTATAAATTCTATGAAGATGAAATCCATAACATGTATACTTTGCATCTTCTAGAGTGGCATGCTAACAGAAAGCAAGTAAATATCATGCCTTGGGGGAAAGCACATAGGCATGACTCAGAAAATACGCACTTGGGGAAAGCACATGAACACGACTCATAAAATACACACTCATTGACCACTTACTATTTGTCAGGGACTGTTCTAACATCTGAGATGATAACCTAAAGAAAATGAAATCTGGGTTCACACTCTGCACCTCTCCAGTCTGTGTTGATACACAAAAATTCTGAGCTTTCCACCCCTTCTGTAAGAGCTAAGCTAGATCACCCCTACTCTTTATATACCCTCAGCATTCTCTGGGTCTTAAGTAGTCATTTGCAGAGTGATGAGTGTTATTTTGCAAGTACTAAATTATTGCAGGATTATGACCTTTATGCTATCAAATTGTGGTGGTTATCCTCTGTAGTAGGGGAGTCTATCTTCAGTGTTGTTGACTGTGCTTACTGTAGATTTTTCTCTTTCCTGACATCCAGCTCCCAAATAATGACACAGAGACTTCTTATTAATTATGAAAGCTTGGCCAATAGCTTAGGCTTGTTTCTAACTAGTTCTCATAACTTAAATTAATCCATTTCTATTTATTTACATCCTTCCACGTGGCTCATGGTTGTTACCTCTCCTCCTGCACAGCCTGCTTCCTCTATATCTGGCTGGCAACCTCCTCTTCCTTCTCCCCAATGTCCTCTCTGCCCTGAAAATCCTGTCTAGCTATTGACCATTCAGCTTTTTATTAAACCAATCCAAGTGACAAGTCTTCACAGTGTACAAAAAGATTATTCCACAACAGCTTATTCATTCAATAAAAGTGTTAAACATTCTTGTATGTAAAACAGCATAGTGAAGATGCTAGAAGGTCATCAGTGACCAAGATTTAATCATTGCTTTCAGATACCCTTCCCCAACACCATAATCCACCAAGCAGACTAGTGACCAAATTCTTCTCTGGGNATACTGAACCCCAAGGGTGATGTTATCAGTCAGGCATTNCGTTTCTTTCATAGAAGAAGGATTTTAACCACTCTACCACAAGTCTAGCTGGCTGGTGTAATTATTCTTAGTAACATATTTACATGACAAGAAGTTGAGACAAATGAATTGTGAGGATCCAGTGCTCAAGAGTCCTGGTTTTGGTTCTGCAGTACTGCCTCAAGGCTTATATTGGAGAGTCATGCAAAGGTTCCATGGTCTTTCCATGCAGTTACCTAGACTAGCTCCACTTGTAGAACTTTCCAGGAAAGTGTGTGCTGTTAAATACAAGGCTTCAACTGTTCTTCTCACTCACTAATTGGAATTAACAATAAAATAATTGGCAGGGGCTAACCNTGATTTTACTGTGGCTGGTGGAACTTTGTTCAACATATATTTAAGTGTTCTAGGTCACACTCCCTTGACAGGCCATGGGCTGTGCAGCTCTTTGAATGAGCCTTGTGTCTACATGGGATCTTCCTATTGGTCTGAGATTTCTTGGTTATAACAGCATTGTCCTCATCACACCTACCAATTTATAATTTGGGGCTAAAAATAGCATCTCAGACTTGCCTGCTCTGACATGCTCAAATACTCCTATACTCTGCCATCTCAGCTGAAGTCACTTTGAACACACGTTAAATTTTAGCATTTATAAAATATATTATGTATATTCTCCAAGTTCATTCACAATACAAAAGGCTTTCTAGAGTAATCTTCTTGCAAAGCCGATGGAGCATTGGGAAGCATCCCATAAATCAATGAGGATCATCCTGTTCTTACTAAGTATGAAACCCAAGATATCTACCTCCTGACTTGGAAATGCCTCCTGCATGAGCCAAACACAGACTGATCACTGGGTTCATACACCGAAATTGCAGTCCTTGTTCAGGTTTTGGTTGGGCAGCCATGTGCATTATGAATGGAGCCTCTCTGACATTTCTAGGAGAAGCAGTTCCGTGGTCTTCTGTCTACTCTTCTGCTATGACACCTGAGCTTTATGTGTGGGGTGTGTGTTGTAAATGTATCAGTTGGATTGAGCACCACATGATCACTGATTAAAAGTAAAAAGACAAGTATGGTCCTCAAGAACAGTGTGTATCACTATGTACTTCTCCATAAGTTGTTCCACAAGCCAGATCTCTGTGTGTAGGAAGGAGGACCTCCTCTGTGTGTGTGTAGGAAGGATGACCTCCTCTGTGTGTAGGAAGGATGACCTCCTCTGTGTGTAGGAAGGATGTCCTCCTCTGTGTGTAGGAAGGATGTCCTCCTCTGTGTGTGTGTAAGAAGGATGTCCTCCTCTCTGTGTGTGTGTAGGAAGGATGTCCTCCTCTGTGTATAGGAAGGATGTCCTCCTCTGTGTGTAGGAAGGATGTCCTCCTCTGTGTGTGTGTAAGAAGGATGTCCTCCTCTGTGTGTAGGAAGGATGACCTCCTCTGTGTGTGTGTAGGAAGGATGTCCTCCTCTGTGTGTAGGAAGGATGACCTCCTCTGTGTATGTGTAAGAAGGATGACCTCCTCTGTGTGTAGGAAGGATGACATCCTCTGTGTATGTGTAAGAAGGATGACCTCCTCTGTGTGTAGGAAGGATGACATCCTCTGGACTGCCCTAGCTTTGATCTACCTCACAAAAGGGATACTTTTCTCATCACTATGGAGACAAGATTGACAAAACCCCAGATGTACATATTTACAGAGTATCATGTGATACTGATGTCTGCATTTACTTACAGACATCTCATTTGTACACAGAAATGATGGCAACAGCCAAGCTGGTTGATTGACATGTGCATGGTCCTCACATGGTTCCCTTTTATCTTATGCTAAGAACATTTCAAATATTCTCTGATGGTCTTCCTGATCTTACAGAGTTCTGTAAGAGTGGTTTTAGTGCCCTGCTCACTTTTTAAACTGTAGTTTAGCTAAGATCATTTAACAGGCCTTAGATGTACTCTCTTGACTTAAAATGGTATCTCAGGTCCAGGATATCTTCCATATTTTTCCTTTTTATAAAAAAAGTATTTTACATGTATTTAGTGAGGGGGTCTGGGAGTGAGCACATACACCTGTCTCTTATACACATCTAGATGTGTATAAGAGACAGGAGGATAATGAGCAGAGTTTAATCTTATCCTTCCATCACGTGGATCCCAAGCTTCTAACTCAGATNACTGCTGTGAAGAGCACATTCACTGCATGTCTAGCATATTCCATGCTTTGTCTACCCAGAGCTGCGTTTTCAAACAGGACTCTGTGAGCTGAGGAACTGTACATCACCTAACAAGGCCTGGTGACAAGCTTAGAGGGTTTGTGGNAGCAGGAATTCTTCACACAGTCAGTAGGGGTTAGAACATGACCACATTTTGTAAACACCTTTTCAACCAAGAGCATCAGAGTTGGTACATTTCCTCTTCGTGGTAAGAAAGTGATGGCCTGAGAAAAAAGCTCAATGAAGCTCACACAAAGTCTACTTCTTTCCCAGTCACAACATTCTTCTCTACGAGGATGGCCATGCTGTGGTGGCAGATTTTGGAGGTAAGATTCCCAGAAACATAGCCCCAAACACCATCCTTTCTTCATTTATACCCATTGCCTGATAGTATACAATAATCTGGAAANAGATTTCACACTTTTGGTATTTCTATTTAAATTTCAGTTTGACCTTACACCCTGAATGCATGCCATTTGCACTTATATTTTCTTCTTTGCTATCAAGGCTGAAAACAGGGAAGTGAAAATTTGAATAAGACAAAGGCTTCCTAGGTCTTCAGGTTTTTGTTGTGATCTTGAATCAAGGGTTGGGACACTTCCTTTGACATGGACTTGTTTTCTCTTCCCTTTAGAATCAAGATTTCTGCAGTCCCTGGATGAAGACAACATGACAAAACAGCCAGGGGTGTGTGGCTTTCTCATTCCTTGTTAAACAATTAAAATGTGTGAACTCAGTGTGGGAGGAAGGAAGGCAGGAACAGCTTTAGCCAGGAAATGTTGTTATCTAGGTGGCAGGATAAGTTTTAGGATTTTATTTTCATAGAACTCCAAAATTACTATTTGAGGGCACCCCTACTTAGAAAATGTTGTAGATAAGCTCTCAGTGAACATGTTCCAAATTTAACCTGTAAGCACCGTCAGGCACTGGTCATTGACTATCACAGGTAATGAACATGCAGAGTGAGAGTGCTAACAGGTGACCAATGATGCAGCAGCATCTGCTCAGGATTCATGGCTCTTCCCATCAGTTATTAGGTAACAAGTCCTATAGGTGAACATTAATGCCTAAGCAAAACATAAAATATAATGTAAGACAATGATAATTGTTCCCAGATTGCCTGCAACTCAGTTCATCCCTGGGTCCCCCATTACTCCAACTTCACTCCCTCAAACAAGGAGCCTTGCTTCTCCTTGGACTCCTGAGGTATCTGACCCCTCTTGGGGTAAGCCCCACCCTTCCCCGGCCTGCCTCACTCATTACTCAATCGCCTCTATCTGTGGCTTTGCTTCTTTTACATTTTTGGTTTTCACTTCTACCATCTCAGATCCAAATGCACTGTGAAGGTGATGGTCCCCATCTCCAGTCCCTCTTCCGGTTTAGTCCTCCTTCCTCATTGTTCCTGCTAATGTTGCTGGCTGGAAAGTTCTACAATGCACTCCCAGCAGTGCCCACAAAATGCAATTCAAATCTCCTTCCCTGGCAACTTCCTGCCTGTCTCATTCTTTTCTGATCCCAGGGCTGCTCTGTAGCTTTCTTTTTCCACCACAAGATGCTTCAAGCCTCCTGCATCAGTGTAGGAGCCATCCATCCATTTCCCCATCCTGCTGGGAACCTGCACATCCCTGGGACATTTCTGGTATGCTGAGCCCTGTCTGGGGCCCTCACTAGGCCATGCTGGGATGAAAATGCCTCATTTTGTGAGGCTCAGGNAGACTTGCTCCCATTGGGCACATTTCCTCTTGTAGTCACCCCCACCTTTTCCCTCCATGTTTTGTGTGCACTCTGATTCATTCAACAAGCATTTGCTGTGGGCCTACCTTGCGTTGGGAGTTGCTCAGAGGAACAGAAATGCAAAATGTGAATGAGTTTCCCTCTTGATTGCAAGGAGCTCATTGGCCAGTCGGGCGAGCACAGAGATGAACAGATTTAAAGTACCCTGGAAGTTTCACAGAGCATCAGGAGAGCCCAGTAGGGTGAACAGGCATCATCAAGAGATGGAGGAGCTGGAAGAGCATGGAGACAGAGGGAACAGAATAACAAAAAAGGGCAAGGGATGGATGAGAAACCAAGTTGTACTGGAAAACTTGAAATANNTTGACATCATCATCATGTCTTACAGGGGAGAGAGGGCCAGAGGGAAGAATGGAGGGAGGGAGACAGGAATCTCGTCATGAACCTCTAAGTGTATTGATGCCTTCCAATTCCACCCTGTAGTATGCAATTTTCCATTGCTATATCAAAACACCCAAATTTAGGCATGTTGTAAAGAAAAGCAATCTGTCTGTCTGACAGTTTGGGAGGCCAGAAGTCCAGAAAGCATGCTGCCTTCCAGTGAGGACTGTCGCAGTCTGTACCACATCCTAAACCTGTACAACAGTGTGAGCAAGTGTGCTGAGCTCAAATGGCCAAATAGGAAGCCAGAAAAGCAGGCGAGGGGAGGGCGTGGGGTCCAGCTTTGCTCTCAAAATAACTAGTGGAAGGGGTACAGGAATGACAGCGATACTTTCTAATTAGTTGTGAGGACTCCAGGTGTCCTGATTTATCTTCATCCAGCCTTGCTTCTTAAGGCTTCTGCTACTTTCCAGTGTCAACATATTGACAATGAGTCCTTAGGCACCAGACTCAATCTACATCTGAACCCCTTAGATTTCCAATATTCTCTCAACAAGTGTGTGTAACATCTCAGCCCACACAGTCGAACACCTGTGGATTTGCAATGATCCAAACTGGGGGCTGCAGAGATGCCTCCNTGTACCAAGCATGAAGACCTGTTTAGATCCCCAGCACTCACATAAAAACCAGATCCCAGTGCTGGAGAGGTAAAGACGGGAGGATCCCTGAGGCTCACTGGCTGGCCAGGCCAGTTTAGCCAAAATGGTGAGCTCCATATTCAGAGAGAGGCCTTGTCTCAGCAGGTAAGGTGCAGAAAGACTGAGGGAGATGTCTGTCATCAGCCTCTGGCTCCACACACAGGTACGAAGGCAATTCTTGTTCATACCCAGCAGACAGTGAACAGACGAACAAACAAAAGTGACAGTGAGTGTTAATAAGAAAAATCAAAGCAGTAAAAATATGCAGGGAGTGAGTTAGGTCCACAGATGGGTGAGAGTGAAATGCTACAGTGTTTTATAAGAGACTTAGTGGGGAGAACATCCTCATTGTTNGTGAGCACTGAAAGCAGAGATAACCATGGGTTCAGTGGCTTGGAAGTAAGAGGGCTCTTGGAGTATTCAAAGCGAGTGACTGGAGTGTATGAGGGAGGGTGGATGCGGTTGTAATGGGGTGACAGAAGAGTGGAGTGTGTCCATTGGAGGAGGGATATACAACTCTCATCTTAACCCTGAGCAGAGAGGAAGCTTGACCAAGGGATCCTAGCCATGGATGCACTAGTTGAAATCATCTTAGATTAAAAAGCATTAATGAACAATNCCTGGATATGACCTTTAAAAGCTGTGACTCATGGATCTTGGGCACCTGTATCTTGTAGTTGTTCTGACAGAGGAGTTTCCGCTGTAAACAGTTGATTCCTTCTGACTAAGCCACTTCTGATGGATAGAATTAAACCGAATCTCACCTTCAGCAAGTGACATTGATTATTTTGCTTCACAGCATAGTTTTTAAGTATAACACTCCCCTCAAATTATTCTTGTGTTGTTTTATTTCTCACTAGTTATAAGGTTGTCTCTAAGTTTCTTAATTACTTTGTGCTCTCCCTCCCCACTTTAAACACATACCATGAAAGTGTTCTCAGGCATGCAGTGTTGTGGCGCATGTCTAACATGCTCTGTGAGTTCAGGCTCATTGGAATGCAGAAGCTCATGCAGGGGAACTGTGTGTAATAATGCCAAGAATAAACGTGTTCTCGGGGTTAATTCTGTGTGATTTCAACAAAATGCAGAATAGTCAGAAGAATTATCAGAAGGGGCACCACACACGGGATTTTGGCAGGGATAATAAAAGAATACCACTTCCCAAGGTGCCCATAGAGAAGTGATTGGGAAAGTCCACTGATGGGATGTAGACCTGGGAGACCTAGAACTCTGAGGAGGGAGAAACTGCCCGGTCAGTGAAGCAACATTCACTTCATAAAGCAGAATCTGATGCTCTGGCCTTTGCATTTCAGGTCACTAATATGGAGTGTAGTTCATGCCACCACATAGATGAGGCTGGGAGTGTGCTCTGTAACATATTTATTAGCTTGCTTTCTGGAATATTGCAGACACTGAATTCATGAAATTCACCCCAGGGCAAACACAAGAAATTCCAGAGCCTTGATCCAACCAAGGAGAAATCTCTACCATAGGCATGCTGGGTGACTTCCCCATGTCTCAATCTGTCCTCTGTCATGAGAACACAGTTATGGGCCTAATTTAGTCACTCACTTAATTGGAACCTGGAGATTGAAGCAAGGGAAGGTGTCTCCCACATTGTGATTCAAGCCAAGGGAACTACTGGGGATGACCCCTTAGTGGCCTGCAGGGTGCCTCAGGCAAAGATGGTGGTTGGGAGCAGGAAGAAGGAATGAACTCACAGCTACCAGCTACCGCTGTGAGGCAGTTATTTGTCATTAATGTTGGCGGTATCTTATAGAGTACAGATTTTACGATCTTCCAATGGTTTTGTGTTTTCTTGAGAGACTGACACACATGAGAAGATGCATGCACTTCGTCCATTGCATTGGTGAAAAGCAGAGGTGCAGTCACTTCCTGCCCATGCCATCTGAGAGCATTGGAGACCTTCTCCAGTGCAGGCTCAGAAGCTGGCTCTGGTCACCTTTGGTCTTTGCAGAACCTGCGCTGGATGGCCCCCGAGGTATTCACACAGTGCACCCGCTACACCATTAAGGCAGATGTCTTCAGCTACGCCCTGTGTCTGTGGGAGCTCCTCACCGGAGAAATTCCCTTCGCACATCTCAAGCCAGGTAGGACCTGCTGCACCAGAGCAGCTCTATTTCCCAGTGCAATTCACAGAAAGTTTGGACAGCAGTCCTCCCTACAAAGATAACTATTTCTAGTGGGTGGCAAGAGATCTTGCATTGTTTGAAAGTGAGCATCCCATTCAGAAAATGCTACGGCCTCACTCTGGATTTAGACATAAGTATCTAGATGTACAGAGTGCTTTATTCAAGTTCAGAGCTTTGATTTATCTATTTCTAATAAAATAAGCAAATTGCCCTGAGTATAAACAAACAGATAAAGTGACCAATGTGTTCACTCTTTGAATTTAGATTTTAAAGGTGTCTTTTAAATCTGTGTCTTGAGATGAGGAAGTGTCAATGCAGAAATAATCTGTCAAGGCTAAAAACACATTTCCTAATAATTTTGTATTAGGTGTGGCTATGTTCTAAAATTCAAGCTTTTTGAGTGAGTCTAATTATCACTGATGGTATAAATTACACTCAATTTACATGTAGAATGTGGAGAAAAGGCATCTAATCAGAGGCAAAGTGTGCACATAATGGACTCAAGGTCAACTACACAAGCATGTGTGTGCAAGCACACACTCATAGGTCAGAAGAGAGCATTGTGTGCCCCGATCTATCACCCTCTGCCTATCCCCTGAGGCAGGGTCTTTCCCTGAACCTGGGACTTGTGTCTCCACTTGGCTGGAGGCAAGCAAGCTCCATCAACCCTCCTTTTTCTGCCCTTCAAGGAGTTACGATTACAGGCATGCACAGAGATGCTGAGCTTGTTATGGGGCTGTTGGAATCTGAACTCCAGGCCTCAGGATTGCAGAACAAGGGCTTTTAGCAGCTAAGTCATTTCTCCTGTCCCAAGATCGACTTCATTTGCTTATCTTATTGTCTCCTGTCTTCTCACACTGGGCCTGAAGCCGTTTAAAGACCCTGTGTTCCCAGAACTAAACCTGTTTCAGGTACAGCTGTGGGGTAAAATTTGACATGAATCTTGAATGAATCACNTTGCCAGTTGCTGTGATGATCACCCTGTAACAATATACCATAGAGAAAATCAAAATGTCTTAAAAAGCTAACCAAGATCACCATATATATCAGTGTTGATGTACAGAGGGAGTGTCCAGGTCTTGTACTCTTCTCACAGTATTTATTGCCTAGAATGTTCCAGTGCTTTCCATGAATTCTGGTGTTTTTACGTGTTTTATGAGTCAACTGATGATGTAACCACCCCTTGTTATGCTAAGGAAGACAGCTTTCTTGTGAATTGGANCAACAATACCCTTTGGAGGATATTATTATGGTTTGTAGCTGTCTTGTTACCTGAGGGTGCATACTGTAAAGACATTTGGGTATTTGACAATTCAATTCTAATTTCAGGTGCATTTGATGTGCTCTTTTGTAGAGAGACACAGCTGCCTTTTCCTAATTCCATGTGTCAGTTCCTTCATCTGGTACTGCTAATTTCTATCTTGGAGTTATCTTAATCATTTACCATCCTCCACCACCTGCCTGACTCAAGCTACAATATTTCATTTAAATTGCTGCTATAGTCTCCTCGGAGTCAAATTTAGTGAGACCTAAATTGTCTTTTAGGCTAATAGTCAGTGAATTTTAGTAAACATGTATAGTTGTAGAACCACAGCCTCCTCACATACAGCACCTCCGCACACTCCGGAATGTTCTGTGCACTTCCATGAAGCGATGCCTTTTCCCCAGCTCCAGCACCTGCCGTTGCTGGACTGATTTCTGTGTCTAGAGGTGGACTTCTCCCAGAACATCTCAGAAAGGGAATCACATTGCCCTGTTTATCTGTAACCCATTCTTTCTCACTTCTGTGTAATAAATTTGACTGTGCAGAAGCCAGCTGATGACTTTTTGAGCTACTCTATCTAGTT
>LZPO01035172.1:68161-84943 GCA_001675575.1 Neotoma lepida
AAAAAATCTATCAACCATACAGAGTTAGATGAGGTGCTCTAAGTACAGTAAATGTTCAAGCTTGCCGTGATGTTGCCTTTGCAAGCTGCCCCACTGAAACGTTAGCACCCTTCAAATGGGCCACTTAAAAGGAATTACCTGGTGGAAAAAAAGAAGTAGACCGAAATGAAGGTCTTAAATATGTAGCAGTTTGAGAACAAAATAAAATATAAAATTATTAATTCAATCACTGGTTCAATAAGAATTTTGGCAACTATTTCAGATTCACGGCTTAGATCATGGCCTTTATTCTTTGGGAATAGAGACGTAGGTGGAGCCTTGCCTTATTGGGTGTGCATCCTATGGTGTGACATAAGCAGCAAACAAGTGACCAAGAAAATAGGTATCAGGTCACCTGATGATAAATGGTGCTGTGNAATAAAAGCAACAACAAAGACTTGGCCCCAGGGTTCTCAATAGGCAGACAAGGAAGAATTCTCAGATAAAGTGACAGTTCAACATAACCTACAGAAAGCAAAGGTACAGGAAATCCTGCTGGGGAGAAAAACAAGTGCAAACTCCCCAATGGTGGGGTAGACTCCATATTACGGGTGTGGTGGGCTTCACATGAAGGGTAGGGTAGACCCCACAACTAGGGTGTAGTGAACTTTACATGAGAGTGGAATGGACCCCATCTGAGCAATGTGGTGGGCTGCTCATGAAGGGTGTGGTAGACTTCACATGAGCGTGGAGTGAACCCCACATGAGGGCAGAATAGATAACTCATGAGGGTGGAGTGGACATTATTCANTTACTGTTTCAATAAGAGTTTTAGTAAATTTTTCAGATACAAGGCTCCGATCATGGCCCTTATACTTNGGAGATGGAGATGTAGGTGGAGCTCTGCCTCATTGGGTTTGCATCCTATGCAATCACAAATGCAACAAACAAGTACACGTGAAAATAGGTGTTTCACATGGATGAAAGGTGTGGTAGATTGCACNTGAGGATATGGTAGACCACACGTGACAGTAGAGTGACCCCACATGAAGGGTATGGTGAACCACATCCACCTGAGGGTGGACTGAGCCACACACAAGGGGTGTGGTGGACCACACAGATCAAATGCTTTGGATGGATGTGATGAGCCCCACACAGGTTTAGTGTGGCCTCATGGGAATAGAGGAAGGATCAGTCAGAGATTACATGGCAGGTTGTTGTGTGCCTTAGAGAGGAATGCAAAGACTCTGTGTTTCACTTATGCAAATGAGATGGGGCATGATTACAGGCTTCTGTGAGAAGTATTGCTTGATCTGAGGTACGTGCTTAAGTTATTACCTTGACTGGATCATACTTTTAGACAAGTGGAGAAGCTGCACTAATAGAAGACAGTTGTATCGATGTCAGCAGGACTGGATGTAGCTCTGACAGTAGAGAGGTAGGAAGGTTGAAGATGAATTTGTTATTTTAATGATATAATTTAACTTAACAAAAGTAAACTCAAATCAATCTGGTAAATCTGCAAGAATAAATAAAACATTACTCACTTTCAAAATACGTTGTGGCTAGTGGTATCCATGTGCATTCACCTAGTTCTGAGGAAAACTGAGACAAACCTAGTGAAAGATGTAAAGCTATTTTGCAGAATCACCTGGACACCAGAGGGATATTGTTTATTAGTTGGATCTGCAGAGTGTGGTAGTTTACTCTAGGCTGAGCATAAAAGTCAGATAATTGTACAGTGAGAAAATATCCAGAACAAAGCCTTATGAACTATAAATGTGACCTNAGCTCATTTCTGTGGCCTTCCTAGGCAACAGAGTATTGCCCGTGTGTGTAGTTCAGAGCTTATGCAGAGGTTTAGTTAGTTCACACAGGATCCTGGAGTTTCTTACCCTAGGATCCCTTTCATCTGTACTGCCTGTTTGTGACAGGCAGGATTCCAGAATGACCCATAAGATTCTCACTTGTTGTATACATATATATGACCCCTCTCCAGGAGAGGGGACAGAACCTGTGGAGATGTGGAGATGTTATGTCTATGATTGTCTTCTGTCATATGCTAGAGGAAGATTGTCCTGTAGGGGATGACCCACTGGGGTGCAGCGATTATTTATAGCTGGTCACAGAGAAGGCACTCAGGGATATGAGCCCATGCTGGCCAGGAGAAATGCAAGCATCCATCTTGTGAGCTACATGTCAGGTCACTGTGGGCATCCTCTGAAAGTTTAGGGCCATTCCTGAGCAATATGTTATGAAAGCAAGGACATGAGTCACACAAGCATAGAAAAATGCATTCTACCAACCACCAATGATCTTGGGTGTAAACACTGCACCTCAAAAAAGAGTCTCAGTGGCATCCAGCACCTTGATCTCAGTATGATGAGACTCTGGGGAAAGGACCAAGGTAATCTGTGGTGGGCTTATGAGCCATAGAAACAAGGTAAAAANAACAANAAGACTATATGTTTTGCTAGAGACTCACAGAATCATTTGTTACATCATGATGGACATTGTATCATGATGGATCTGAATTCTGCCTTCTGATTACTCAACCAAACTATAGGAATTTGAATTCCTGTGATGGATTTAGGGTAACCACCCTCAGAATAAATTCTATTACTAAAAGAACAAAAGCATTAGATTTCCTTCGTGTCCTTCCTCTCTGCTGAGTGACTACCTCCTTTAGGTCCTACCTGGTTTGTCCATGCTCTGGGATCTTCTTTACATTTTTCTAGTGCTCACAGTATTTATCTGTAGGCAGGTTTATCTAGCATAAGCTACTTGATCGTGGANGTTTTGNATAAACTTTGAAGGAGAAACTGTATAATTTCACAGTGCACTGGATGCAAACATAGGAAAGAAAGAAGTCAAAGGCCATTCTCTGCCTTAGGGTCTCAGTAGGCAGACATGGTTGTCATTGACTGAAATGGGAAAGATTAAGGGTACTCAACTGTATGTGTGAACTCAAGCTCAGAAGTAGTATCTAGAGGTAGAAAGCCCGGAGTTGTTCTTTANAGACATGAGGCCGTCAATTCATCAACAAACTGACTCAAATTAGAATTGTCCTGGGGAAATTCAAAATTTAGAGAGAAGGAGGAGAACCAAGGCACCAAAGCCTGAGACAATGGCTTCAAAGTCAACTGAAAAGATGTATTTTAGGGATGAAGGAATACATTTAATGCTGCAACNAGTAAGACGAATGTTGAAACTTACCATTGAGTTNAGCAAAGAGGGAGTGTTTGTTCTCCTCTCAAGAACAATTCTAGTAAGGTGTTAAGGAGAAAGCATGGTGGGGTGAAGGTGTGGGGTGTGTAAAGACAGCAGGATAAGACACTTCTTAGGGCATCTTGCAGGTAAGTGAGCTGTTGTGGGATATTTGTACACTGTGTGAAGATGTATGGCTGTGTAATGAAGATCTGAATGGCCAATAGCTAGGCAAGTGGTCTAGGTGGAACTTCTAGGAAGAGAGAAAGAAACTGGGAAGGAGAATCTAGGCATGCAGGAGAGGCCAGGAGATGCAGAACAAGCGGGATGTAGAGAAATGGAGAATAGGTAAAAAGCCACATGGTAGAATGTAGATTAATAGAATCAGGTTAATTTAAGGTTAATATAAGAGCTAGTGGGGCAAGCCTAAGCTGAAGGCCAAGCTTTCATAATTAATAAGAAATCTCCATGTCATTATTTGCAGGCTGGAGATCCNGACAAGAAAGAACTGCTACAATGAGCAGATAAATGGAGTGGATCCTTGAAAGAATCCACATATGATCGTATTTTGTTGCTTATTTTTAAATGGGAGAAAACATCCTACATCTGTAGGCTAATAGGGATGAACAATATGGACAGAACACTGTCAGGTAAAACAAATAGTGGGAGAATTACTGGCAGAACACACAAAAGAAAGAGCTAGCTGCAGGTAAAAGTAAGTCCATCTCTCCTTGGAAACAAAAGGGGAGGGAGGCTATGTGTAGGCAGAAACAGGTGGGAGGGAGATGTCATCCTGGGAGCTAGAGTATTGGGAAGAGTTTGCCAGATAAGATGGAGCATAGGATAGAAATAAGGATGAGACTTTCTTGGCAGTGCAAGAGGCCAGCTGGGGTTAAAGTGTCATGATGTTAAGACTAGTCAGTACAGATTTAAGTAAGGTTGGCACCATTTTTAGGAGAATTCAAAGAGAAGAAAGAATAAGGAAGTTGGGGCTTTGTGGGTGGGACTAATAACAGGAAGTGACTGTGGTGAAATATCAGACAATGAAAGGGAGGGGAGAAGTGGGTAAGANAAACATACAGGGAAGGGTGAATTAGACGGACGGTGTGTGTCTCAGGACCAACTCAAACGTGTCTCAATAAAAAGGTTTTGTTTTTACTGGTAGGATGACTTTGGAGAACCATGGTGTCCAAGAGTGTTGGAATTAAAGTTCTACAATTGAAATTCTAAAGCACACAAAGGAGAGGATGGAGCATAGACTGTAGAATGATGGAGGAGGGTGGAGAGCAGGGAACAACACCCTAGAGAGCTTTTTATCAGACTCAGATAGGACCCCAGAGTGAGTGACCATGTGAATGGTCACTGGGGAAGTTCTGGGTGCTGGAGATTTTCTGATATGCACTTAAGGGTAAGGGTAACAGAGCTTGACCGTAAACCAGTCGTTAAAACTTCCAAGGAAGGAGACTGACTNTGTGGAAAGGATGATAACATGGTGCACTGAGGGGAGAAATCAATACAATGTAGAAACAGCAGCAAAGAGGGCACAGCTGGTCAGCCACCCTGCCACCAACTCAGAAGAGTAGAACCGCTATACAGAGCAGCTCCCACTACTGAGGGCTCTGGAGCAAATGCTGTCCTCGGGGAGGAATAGATAGGGAGAAATTGTTCTGCTAAGATTCTAAATTAGCTGGCTGCGGAGCCTCCACATTCAATCGACCTCTCCCCCTCCTGGCAGTGAAACTCTCATAAAGGGAGAAGTGGTGGGGTGCACAGTCCTTAGTATCCCACACAAGGAAACATTATTTCTTTAAAAGAGACCAACATTTTCCAAGGTTTCAAGAATGTGTCCTGTAGGTCCTCATTCATTTTTATATCCCTTGCAACTTGAACAAGGCTTGAAATATAAAAAGACACAATAACCACTTAGCTAAACTTATATGTCTTTGAAGTTCATAATAGGCAATATCTTCGATAGCAGTTTTTGAAGCTAAAAGTCTAAACTCAAAAGTAGGGCATAGTCGTGAGGTTCCTACCTTGGCCTTAGTTGTAAATCTGAGATGCCTGCCCAGAAGCTTATTACAAAATGAGAGCCAGGGATTCTTTCCCTGAGGATGTGGACAGCACATTGTAAGGCATCAAGAGAGTTAATAGTTTTCAGCATTCACATTTATTCTTTCATTTTGAAGAAGAAACCCTGCCATTTAAAAACATACAGAGCTAATTAAAGATGTTCCACTATTTCATTATCTGAATGTAGTCCCAAATTCTGACTTGAAACTCTTATCACAGAAAGACTCAACATCCCTCTGTGAGTAGTAAATGCTCATTCAATTAGCCCTTCAATACAAGTACATTTTAAATAAAAATATACTTTATTGCTAATCTCATTCTTTACAAATGCAAATACTTAATTTTCAAACCCAAAGAGTTCCCTTTATTTTGTTCTTCAGGGAGAAAATAGTCTTTTCATGTTTTACAGGGAAGACCCGAGTTTTCTGAAGTCGTGAGGAAGCTGGAAGAGTGTCTGTGCAATGTGGAGGTAAGCATTTGATGTGCTGAAATAGCTGTTTTAAAAAATACCCATAACATCCTAGGTNTCACAGGAACCATCAGGGCCAGAGACTGTGTCTTAGGGGCACTAGCAGCCAACTAAGTNTACAAATAAAAGAAAAAAAGGAAAACTGCTTACAGTGGTTCCCTGGGAAGAAGGAGGTCTGGTGACCTTTTCCTAGTTGCTCTTCTGGTGCTCCTAACACGAAGCTCAGGTCTAACTGCAGGGCAAGAAGTGTTCCTAACTAACTAGCCTGGGTCAAGGTGTGGTCCTAACCACCACCACCGTCTAAACTCAAGTCTCCTACAAAGCAATCTTACAAATGGTCAAAATTGTATTGAACTCTCTTTCCTCTTTTTGGGATCCAAGATTCCCCCTTGGCTGGTCCCAGGCTTCAGAATTTTTTTCCTCGGGGCATGAGATTCCTAAGTAAATGCCAGTTTCTCGGGGTACATTGCCTCAAGGGTCTGGTAGACAAAGGGAATGGCATCAGAGTCTCTCTNCAATGCCTTCATCCCTGCTAGAGAGGTGACAAAGGCTGCCAGCAAGCAGAGGCGAGTTCGTGCTTAAAGAGAGCGACTGTGTAGTCCATCGGTGTGTATTTACTGACAAAGCCCCTAGAAAGAACAGTCTCTACTGCTTCCCCCAGGGCAGAGGCAAATTCATGTCAAATTTTAGTGTTTCCAAAAATAATCAGGCCAGAGAACGGTTGTAGTCATNCTGAGCTTAAAAATAGATACGTTTAAAAAAAAAATTGAAAGAGCCAGGGCCAGAGAGANGGTTCAGTGGCTAAAAGTGCTTCCTGCTCTATCAGAGGACCAGAACCTAGATCCCAGCACCTACATCAGGCAGCTCACAACTTTCTGTAACTCCAGCTACAAGGTATCCAACAAATTTTTGGCCTCTATGGGCACAGGTGAACACACACACACATACACACACACACATACACAAACACACACACTACAGACCACACAGGCAAATAAATAAAATAAATCTTTAAAATTATAAATATAACAAACATATTAAAAGATAAATATTTAATCATTTTTTTCTACAAATNTGTACACAAGTGATGAGTCAGCTAGAAGACTATGCCATTGTCCATTTGTGTTCAATAAGGAAGGAAACAGTATCTCAAACAGTGCACAAATCTGCTGGATGGCATGGCCTTACCAGGACATGGAGTGATAGATGCTGGTGATCAGGCTAATGGAAAAAAATTCCCTTAATATGTTTAATTTTCTCTATAATTGACTTAATTTTCTATACACCTGGTCATGAAATAGCATTTAGAAATAGGCAAAGGAGCTAAAATAGAAGCACCCATTCAAAAATAATATATTTCAAATGCACAGGAGGAGGTAAGGACTATGCACAGGACTGTGGTCCATGTGTGTGAAGATGGAGGGCTGAAGCAATGAGACATGTCTACCTGAGCCCACACAAAGTCAGGAAGAGCATCTCACAAGAAACATTTCCTTCCTTTAAATAAATCTCAGCTCAGAGTCCCTGGAGCCTGGTCTATTGGGAAGTACTTCCATGATGGCAGGCACTCATCATTCTGTCTCATTCTTCACAGAAACTCCTGGAGAGGAAGCCTTTCATTGAGAAGGAGGCATCCTTCTCCNGACATACACAAAGTCATGGATATGGGGAGCGTAGTGTCTATGTTGCAGGAATGCCTACTGACAAGAGCATCTTCTAGAGGACTTGGCTCTTACAAGACACCTTCAGGGACTGAGCTCCAAGTATCCTCTTATGTGTATCTTGGAGCTCAACCAGAAAAGGTTGTTTCTACCCTAGGATTACAGATCATTCAATGGGAATAGGAATTACCCCATGTGCTGGCTCATCTTACGTCAACTTGACACACAAACTAGAGTTTTCTGAAAGGAACTTACACTGAGAAAACTGCCTCCATAAGATCCAGCTGTAAGATATTTTCTTAATTAGTGATTTATGGGGCAGGGCCCAACCCACTGTGGATGGTTCCATCCCCGGCCTGGGTGGTTCTAGGTTCTATAAGAACCCAGGCTGAGCAAGCCAAGAGTAGCAAGCCAGTAAGCAGCACTCATTCATGGCTTCTGCATCAACTCCTGCCTCCAGGTTTCTGCCCTATTTGAGTTCTTGCCCTGACTTCCTTCAATGATGGACAGCAATGTGGAAGTGTAAACCAAATAAACCCTTTCCTCTCCAACTTGTTTTTTGATCGTGATGTTACCTTGCAGCAATAGAAACCCTAAATAAGACACTCCCAAACAGGGACAATCAAAGGATCTGGAAAACAAGCTCGTATAGTCACATTGATCAGGACTTCAGGGGCACTCTCCCCTAGCAGAAAAGATAAAGCACCTTATGCAAAGAGAGTTCACTGGACAGGTAACACTAATTAATGATCCAGGCTTGTGGGATGCCATATGGCTCTAGCCTCCCTACTATCGATTTAATTTTTCAGTCAGGCTGACACCAGGGTCAAGGAGGACCTGCTGGACACATTGGCAAGGATGACAATGTTGAGAGGGTTAGGAAACATTCGACGGCAAGAATCTAGAATATCTTGGGAAAGGAAGTAATACACATGTCTAACAAGAATAAATTTGAAAGGAATGACATACTGTTCTTCCCAGAGCTGNGGAAACAACAGTAAAAGGATGAACTGGGGCCACGGCCTCAAGATCACTGTGTTGGTGNTAGAATAAGCTCAGAGGCAGATACAACATGAGGAGGCTCTCATGGCAGAACAGATCTGACCGCCCCTGCTCTGAGATGACCAAACAAAAGAGGACCCAATTGAACTCTCAGTCTTTNAAGAATAATGAAAACTGTCACTTGCATCATAGTAGGGAGTCATTGGAATGCTGAAGAAGTTGAAATCCTATATTATGAAGAGCATTTAGAGGAACCAAGGATCTTTACCAGAAGGTTGAGAGAATTACCATGAGTCCAAGGGTGATTTTCAAGCATCCTAAGGACCACAAGTTAGCAATGAGATTGGTCCATTTNCCAGATATCAAAGCATGCTCCATCTTACAAAAGTGTGTATGATGGTTGCTGTTCTCAGTTTGATAGGCTCTCAAGTCACTTGGGAAATGAGTGTCTGGGCATGACTCTGAGGGATCGTGTTGATCATCTCGATTATATGGGAAGACCCATTTCAATTGAGGATGAAACCATTCCCTGGACTGAGATCCTAGAAGGTATAAAGTGGAGAAAGTGAGCTGAGCAGAATGCATTGTTGCACAAATCCTAAATGATCTTATAATAAAAACCTGGAGCCAGATATCACGGTGAAAGCTGAAAGATCAGAGAAGCAGAGCAAGCCACAACCACCAACTCTTACCTCATCAACTCCTCAGCTTGAAAGAGCCTGAACTCCTGTCTCCTCCTGCCTTATATTCCTTTCTCTGCCCAGCCATATCACTTCCTGTCTCAACCTTCCTAGTGCTNGGATTAAAGGTGTGTGATCTCAAATGCTGGAGTTAAAGGTGTGTGCCACCGCTGCCTGGTTCTGTTTCTCTTTTAGACTGGATTGATTTCATGTAGCCCAGTGTGGCCTTGAACTCACAGAGATGCAGACAGATCTCTGCCTCTGCCTCCCAAGTGCTAAAATTAAAGGTGTGTTGCCACCAGTGCCTGACCTCTGTGGCTAACTCTGTGGCTAGCTCTGTCCTCTGATCTTCAGGCAAGTTTATTTCCTAGACTATAAACAATATATCACCACAATGCATTATCACTGTTTCCTGATTCTGGATGCAATCTCACAACTGCTTTAAGCTCATGCTGCCTGAAATCCCCACAAAGATGGACTATACTTTGAACTGTGATCTAAAACAAAAACTTCCAACTGGACTCCTGGGGCTCGGGTTGGCACCCGGTTGCGGATCTCTGAATCTGTTTTCATGTCTCTGGGAGGCTCTGGGGACTCTGCATGGGAGACCTTGTGTGGGAGGAGGTGGGTTTAGGGGTGAGTTTGTTGAGGGGCAAGGCTGGGGGGCGGGAGAAGGGAAGAGGGAGCAGGGAGGAGAGGGGGTTCTGTGGTTGGTATGTAAAATAAGAAAATCTTTTAATTAAAAAAAAAACTTCCTCCTTTAAGTCGCTTTTGACAGAGTATTTATCACAATAACAGAAGAGGAAACTAAGTGTGTAAACCCATGTTATATCATGGGAAAAGGTTTAGCTACAACTAAAGGAGCTCTACTATGAATCACCACAGTGAAGAATGTGGCGAGTCTTTTGGTCATCAAATAATAATCATCTAAATAACTTTATAAATTTAATTTGGGCTTACTATGTTTTGAGGGAGATGGAAATAAGGATAATGCCAGCTAGTAAAATAGAAATGTGTCAAAAAGTAGATCAAGCTAAGCAAGTCTTATCACCAAAGGTTGAAGGGAAAGGCCAGAAGCAAATGTGGATGAATGAAATCCAACTAGAAGAAGCCCTCAAAAAGAAAGTTCCTATACTATCTATTTCCAAGGCCTGTTGAAGTGAGTAAACAAGGCCTTCCATGCTTTCTCCATCCAGCTCATGTCTCCTGCCTCAAGTAACAGCAGTGGTTCTCTGTCACCTTCCTCGTCCTCTGATAGTCTGGTGAGCCGGGGAGGGCCTGGCCGGAGCCACGTGGCAGCTTTAAGGAGCCGTTTTGAGTTGGAATATGCCCTAAATGCAAGGTCTTATGCTGCCTGGTCCCAAAGGTAAGTGGTATTGTCATCAAGGGTCTTACTGTGAATCCAGATTTCAATTCCTGAAATTCAAGAAAGTCACCTGGATGACAGCTGTCTAGAGGAGCCTGAACGGCCCTCTGGTAAACATTGAAGGAGAGTTTTGACTTACATTGTGAAAACAAACAAACTTTAATCCTTCTTTAGTTTAGGTTCTTCTGTAAGGTATCAGTAATAGCAGTGAGCTCTGACATCAAGAGACATGTCTACATCTCTAAAGTGATGAAGTGTTCTAAATTACTGAATTATTTTGGGATGGTCTTGTGGAACTCAAGGAAGGACTCCTGTGTATGAATCGGGAAACAGTCTTGGTTGTGGGGCATCAGACATGCAGAGTTGCACCAATCTTCACAGCTCCGCAGTTCCACTCTGGGGATATACCCCACAAAACTGGAAACAGATGTTCAAACAAACCTTGTACACAAATGTTTATAGCCACCTTGTTCACAGTAACCAAACAGTGGAAACAACTCAAGTGTCCATCAAAGGATGGAGAGACAATATGTTGGGAGGTACCATGCAGTATAGCATTATTCAGCCACAAAAAGAAATAAATATGGATAAACCTTGAAAACATATCTACAGAGTCCCTGTTTTATATGACCTCCCTAATATGAAGATACAAATAGAATAGGTTTGTGAATAACTCAGGCTGTCACACACACACACACACACACACACACAATTTGAAATCTGAATGGCTTCAATAGCTGGGTATAGTTCCTTAGCGACATGCAGGTGGGAAATCTGATACCAGAGAGCCAGCATGATTGGGTTCTGGTCCTCTTGGGGTGGGAGGACCTTCCTAATAAAGAGAATCACTTCTCCTGATTCCAGACTCCACCCTCAGATCTAGTTCATCTTAATTACCTCCTCAGAGACTCTGTTTTCAGTGCAGCCGTGTGAGATATTGGAGCTCCAGCATATAAATATGAGGAGAGAAATTATCTATTACATATCAACAGGTAAATCTATGAAAAAGGAAACAAATCAAAAATAGATTGGTGTTGGCAAAAGCTGAGAGGAGAGAGAAGTTTGGAGGGACTTCTTAATGGGTATGAGTTCTGTNCAATGGAATTTGAGAGTTATAGGTGGCCTTTACAAAAACACTATTAAGGGAGTAAATACCACTGAAATTCTCNTGTTAGAAATGTTAATTTTATGTTATCTGAACTTCATCAGAGGAAACACACTGAGCAGTATTCCTCTTAGTGACCTCTCCTGTGCACATGGCTCAGTTCCCTACAGGTAGGCATTTTGTCTCTGAGCCTCACTGTAGATTCAAGGAGAGCTACATTAGTCATCTGTTGCTTTAAGATGTCTATGCAACTGTCCATCTCAAAATTCAGGACCAACAACCATATCCAGACATTTCTAGCTCAGATGCCTATAGGGTAGTTCTGGGTGAACTTGGCAGTCATTTCTAGCTCGGGTGTCTGTAGGCTGGTTCTAGGTGAACTTGGCAGTGGTCTCAATTGTATCCAGATCTGCTCTGTGAGTCTCAGCCTCCTCTGATGCACATTAGAACATCCTAACTGTGCCATGCTCTCCTTACAAACAAAGGCAGGAGTTTCATATACACAATTCCAGCCTTTGCTCATGTTTCAGCCTCTGCCATCAGCTAATCACAAAGCACAGTCCCAGTGTCAAGGAGACAAGCTGCATATAACCACCATCAGAAGAACTATAAAGTCACAGGCTGAAGGACACAGATACAGAATGCTGTTACTTACTAGATATGAAAATAATATTACATAGAAAATCAGCATTTACTGCATGGTCTCCAGTGAGAAGGAATGCACCTGGCTCTTGGTGAATGGAGCATCTATTACTGGTCTAACTAAGCACATGAGGGAGAACAATGGGTGAAGTCAGAGTTCATTCATATGANCAAGGTTGGCATGGCTCAAGCTCTAAATTGGAACCAAGAAGGTGGAAGTTGTGAACCTGATGGAAATCCTGGAATCTGGAACTTGCTCCAGAAATGAATGATCTGAGGACCTCTCTCCTACGAGAGCCAAGAGCTTCTGGACATGGACCCGGTTACATGTCCACTCACTGAAGACTCTTCTACCACTGAGGAAGGTCTCCACAGCTCCCAGGTGGGAAGGGTTTGGGGGAACTAGCAAGGGTCTTACACTGCCTGCAAACTGCTAATGTTGCCTTTTCAGCTGTGCTTGTATTCCTGGTCTGAAGAAGGAGTTTCAGAAACAGATATGATGATATGGACAGCTGAATCATGACAGTTCTAATTTAAGGAATGTCCTGGAATTAAGTATGAGCAGTTTTGATGGGTAACCAAGCATATCCAACACTATTCATTGTTGGATTTCCATCTTCAGTNTANTTTCATAAGGACCCACATTAGATTGGGTTCAGACACATCACCATCTTACAGTTGTGGCTCTGTTTCATAGTCCCCNTTTGTAGTTTCTTCAAGAAATCCTTTAAGCAGTCAGATCATAATATTTCTGCAACAGTCACATGAGATTCTTCCAGTAGAGGCAGAAGTTAAAGGCTGGGCTGCAAAATCAAAGAGGGGCACTACTACAGCTGTGAGTGCTCAACAGATACAAGCAAACCCATGCACAGAATACAGATCTGTTACTACAGAGGAGTTATAATTTGCCACTCAGAGAATGACACAGAATGGGACACCCAGCAGCACACAGGGTGAGATGAATTGGATGGAGGAACTTGGCTTCTCCACACAACAAGAACCTAAGGAGACAGGCCACTGTTGAGAACTGACTCATGGATGCACAGCCCAGGCAGGTTCTTTGAGCAACTCCCTTGCATGTGCTCCACACCTTCTTCGCCACTTTCTGTCCCTCTGTGGTGGTGGTAGGATTCGGTTTTGGCTTTTATTCCCCTCCTTGAACATCTTAATTCCCCATTTGCAGCATCGGTGAACTGAAGGTTAGTTTATTTATTGTCCCACCCCTAGCAAGCAAAGTGAATTAGTTGAGGTCCGTGATATAAATATCCTAGTGACGCATTTAGTGAAAATATACAATGAGTCAAGAGAAGAATCATGTATTTCTTATTCATTACTACACCCAACTATCTTGCAGTTTGATTGACATAAGGCCATTATGTAACAAATATTTGTATAGCAGATGAAGAGTGGAAATGGGATAAATTGGCTCAATATATGGTGATCATTATGAATTTAGAGTGGAATCGGTGAACAGACTCTGACTGTTTCTTCATTGTTTTATTTAAATATCTGCCATCATGAAACACCTGTGAAATGCTGGGCACTGTTTTAAATGCTTTGAATAGCCATGTAATTAAGTTTTCAGAGGCAGACCTTTCAGTTTTTGTAGAGGAAGAAACTGGGGAAAGTATAAGCAGCTCTCTTGAGTGAATGGAAAACAAGTAGGAGACTGAGCTAGATTCCCACAAGAGCCTTCGCTGTGCTTTCTAAATTCCCCTGGCACNGGAGGCAGTGGGTTCCAGAAGCTTGTTATGTTTTGCCAATGCTTGCATTTTCTGGACTTCTCCCAGTTTGTTCTGGAAGTTGATCAAGGAATGGTTTCAAGGACTCCTTGCAAGCCTGCATTTCCAGCTTTTTGTGATGAAGGCAGAGGAAGGGAGGTGGGTAGCCAGTCAGCTCTCAAAGTGAAAGAGCCCAAAGATGCAGGAATTGANGGATTCAGGCCAGCACAGCCCTGGGGGTCACTGCCTAGAGTGTTTCTCAACTTTGCAAGTTAGAATTCTCTGTGACACTCATGAAGGACCAGCACCTAGGGTCAGTTAAAGCCCATTGTGGTGACATCTGGACTTCAGAAAANCCTGAAGATTCTGTGTAGCTCCAACACAGCAAAGCAGATGAAGCTTAAAGAGAGAGGCATAGTGCTCACCTGCAGGTCTCTGTGGGAAGGAGATGTAACTGCTGGCACAAATGGAAGAGGACACCTTGCCAACATCACATTTTGACCAAAATGGTCTTCTCTATAGGATGATTAAGTCCTTGTGCTATATAAATCTCAGACCTGGGCTTCCTAACTAACCAATCACACAGGAAACTATAATATATTTTGTGTGTGTCACTGTGGTTCTAAAAAATGTGTACAACTTGGCGTGTGGTCCCCACTAATGTATAGACCTGGGCTTCTCAATAATGTATTTAATCACTGCATTTACACACACTTCTAGTTATGATGTCAATTGCAAGAGATCGGAATTTGGTAACTCTTGGTTTAGTGTAGGTTTCCATTGTGTATATGTATGCTTGTTTCTAGTTATTATTATTGTCTTTTCCTGTGTAAAACAAATTTCAAGGTGGGAAGTTGTGTCAGGTATTTCCTCCATGAAAAGTAGGAAATCACTAATTCTGATGGAAATCGCTAATTCTGACCAAATTCACAAATCAACTAAAATCTGAGATTAAGGAAGCCGTTCTTGAAGTTCTGCCTCTTTTAAAATATTTTGTGTCCAGATATATTTAGAAACTCGACATGTGGCACTTGCTCCTCCCACGGGGTCTGAAATCTCCCATATTGTGCTTGGATTACATCATGTTAAATTTAGAAATGACAAAGTGATGAACAACCTTTCAGATGCGAAAACCAATTAGTGTTTGTGTGGGTCTGAGTTCCGAGAATAGTACTGCGACACAGTTAGCTGTCCAGGGGAAGACACTGGGGACCCAGAATTCAAAGCTCTAAAACAGACACCCTTGGGGTTAATCTCTCACACTATAAAAGAATCCATCCAAGGACTCCTCTAAATAGCTTTCCTAGTGTACTGAGAAAGTATTTCAACTTACACATGTGAATATAATGTACAAAAGTCTCTTCACGCATAATTCATGCACAATTTTCCTAGCATCCTGGAATTGTGCAATTTGATAGCTCCATGAAATGAACACATGGGTGAGGTCTTCTACTCTGTAACCTGTAACCTCTTTCTCTCTCTCTCTTCTCTCTCCTCTCTCTTTCTCTCTCTCTCTTCTCTCCTCTCTCTCTCTCTTCTCTCTCCTCTCTCTTTCTCTCTCTCTCTTCTCTCCTCTCTCTCTCTCTTCTCTCTCCTCTCTATTTCTCTCTCNTTTCTCTCTCTCTTCTCTCTCTCTCTCTCTCCCCCCTCTTTCTCTCTTCTCTCTCTTCTCTCTCTCTCTCTGAAGCTTTCTTCAAGACCCTCAATTATCCCCTTGCCTCCTAATCATTTCTTCACCCCAACCTTTTTCCTTTGTCAATACTCAGTTATTTTCAGCTTCCTTCCCAGGGTAGTTTTAACTGGCCCTACATCTTCCTTGTCTCTGCTCCATGTATGACTTTTATGTGGTCCCTGGTACCAGTTCCCCACGCCACNCCCCTCTCTCTCNCACACACACAGTGTTGGGTGGGAGAACCTCAGTCCATACTTCCGGCCTTAACCTCTCCCANCATTTTGATGTCTTCNACTTCTCTCCTGCTTTCCCTCTCCACGCCCCTCTCACCCACTGCACCAGCATGTGCTTCCTCATGTAGAGCTTTGAAACTGTCAGTGATTCTTCATCACCTCCAACAGTGGGTGGAGTTCCATCCTGGATGTTAATGTCATTAGCTAACACGTTTTCATCCTGNATCCCAGTGGTTCTAAACTGGTCTCATTCTCTCCTTCTTGTTAACACTCTAGTTTGAAGAAACTGTATGAAGCATTTATTGTAGTCTTAATGACTAAAGGTACTACTGGCTAGGGCCANAATGTTGGAATTTGGGGTAATCCTATAAACTTCAAAATGACCCATCACAAAATTTCCTGAAAAAACACACCATAGATATCCTACAATAGACCCTACATCCCATAGATATATCATGCTTAATCTGTCAGCCAGTCCCCTCAGACTAATTGATTTTTAACCTTGCCCACTTCTCATTCTTGTCAAAACATGAGCAAGCCACTCTTACTTATTTCAGTAATCTTAGTCAGTGTAACTTGAAGACGTCTTCCCTTAGACTATCCCTGCCCCTGCCAGTCCTGCACAGATAACCACATTCTGCCACTTTGTACTATGGTTTGCACTTGTATTACTTAACTATATAATGTCTTATTGCCCACTAGTTCATGAATACTTTGAGATCAGAAAATTTGTTTTCTTCTGTTTTTATTTAGATGTCTACAACATCTCATTTATAATTTATGTATAAATTATACATAATTTATGGGGAAAATATGGGGAAAATATTAAACATTTTTATTTATAATAAATTAGAAGTATCCTGAATTGGACTATCAATGCCATGCATATATTTCTTCAATTATTGGTAAAGCATTTAGAATGATTTGCCTCTACATTTACATCAAGTTCAAGTCTGGTTTTTTTTTTTTTTTTTT
>LZPO01035173.1:0-11595 GCA_001675575.1 Neotoma lepida
TGTGTGTGTAGGAAGACCACAGGAAAAAAGTTCAGTTCTTGTGGCACTGTATCCAGAGTCATTATTCTTCACTTTTAGGCAGACATTTGTTAATATTGGCATCAGCATGGTGGGCATGTGATGCTGAAATTAAGCCCTAAGAAGCAAAGTAATGTGCCNTTTTATTTAAGGNAAGAGNAGGTTCCACACAATTTACTTAGGCTTACTTAAGGTATGGCTTGATTTACTGGGCAGTTATCACTCTTCCCCTTAGTCAGTAAGTGAGACTCAGTGAGAAGTTGTCAAATATGAGTAACTGATGAGAATAATGTTACTGTGTCAGACGTATAATGTATAGTCAAAAATAGACTGGTGATGACTTGTCAAATACATAAGAGGGAACCGAAGTTTGCCTCATGTTGAAATATTAGATGNAGTTGGAAGATCAATAAAAGAATGGTTGATAATTTTGAGTAACGGCTGTTTTTTTTCAGTTGTTTGTTATTAGTGTTTTTATATTTAAATTACAACAAAGATTTTTCATGACATTAGTCATAGTTAAATGCTATGTAGAANTAAGGACTAATTATATTTTATTTTAAGTTTATTATTTTTAATGGGGCACTTAACATTTACATTAAAGCCTTCACCTACTTTGGGAGGATTACATTTGATTATTAACAGGTATATATGGGTTGTTTGGTTGTCATAGGTTTTGGGGGTTCATTTTTAGGTTTAATAGTTTTTTTTTAATTTGTTTGAGTGATATGCTAGTTGTGTTTGATTATACAACTGCTATAGCTATGGAAGAGTCCCTAAGACTTAAGGTTCTAATTAAATTTTTTAGATGTTTTGATTTTAGAGGTTTTATGAAGCAGAAGGCTGGCTGTATATGTAATAAGTTGTTATGATGGGGTGGAGGTTTAGTCGAATTTAACAATATGGGTGATTGGGTTGTTTATGGGGGTGATGATGTTGGGTTAGTAGAGGAAGGAGAGGGTGGGGTAGCAGCTATATATAGTTGTGAAACTTGGTCGAAGTGGGGGCTGAGTGATGAGTAACTTGTGAGTAAATACGATGAGTAAATATGTAACACATGCAATGTGACAGTAGTCAGGGTGACCAGAAAGATCAGAGTAAACTAGATTTGTCCTTGTCAGCCTTCTCTGCTCAGGATCTAGTTACCTGGAAGGGCTATTTCCCAATGAGACTTGATGATTATGTACAAACAACCCTTAAGGAACAGATGATTGTGTCACTAATTTGAGAGAGTCAAAGTTAAATAAATTGTGTGTAATTATTTTGTGCTATTTGTCACTGAATACCATTAATATATATTTAAAACTTATTTAAATCAATATACTTCCATGGATATTATTTATATTTTAATTTATATTCCACTACTAGTACATTTGTTTTGTTGCTGACCATGCTTCCTCTTAGGATATGGAAAACACCAGTCTGTCATGCCTGGGCCCCTTTGGAATCCTCCATCTGTTTTGTTGTAACATTCTGTTCCTTCCTAGCATTGAAGATGTTCTAAAAAACCTTCTAATTGCTATAGCCAGAATTATTATTATCTACTACTATGGTTTTCTCCAAGTCCCTCTGGATGTTTATTGGAGAACAGTGTTGCACACCTAGTACACCCATGGGAGCTGGGTGTGCTCCTTGCTACTTTGGTGTCATTGTTTCTATTTGTCTAAACTATGTATGTGTTTATAGATATGTGTATATATATACAAACTCTCATATGAAGACATATTTACATGTATATTTCTGTGTATAATCAGATAAATACTGTTCATACAACAGTGTCCTACTCTCTTTAATGCCATATGGATCACTTTTAAAATTCTGAATGCTAATTTAGTAATTTCATAACTTTTCATTTCAAGAAACTTGGTTGCCACTATCCACTGCCCTACTGCTTATTAACTGAATCCATGTCTTTGGCAATAATGTTTTCAGAATCTCCCCCCTCCAAAGGAACACTTTTATTGACTGAAATGATTACAAAATTCATTTTGTATTTAATTCTTCAATCTCTACTCACTTCCAAAATTATTTAAGACATGTTTATCCTCAGCTCCTTCATTGAAATTACATATCAAATTGTCTTTAAAATGATAATGAAACATAAAAAGAACAAACTAATAATAACAATTACAAATTATTAATTATTTACTCAAAGCCTTAAATACAGGAAAATATTGACACTATGACCTCAAACATTTTAGATTGTTTTTCAGATGAGAAGGACTGTCATAAATATCTCTTACACACCAGAGAGATTGCTCAGTGGTTAAAAGTGCTGCTGTTGAGGCTAATAGCCAGAATTTGATCCCAGGAACTACATGGTGAAAGGAGAATACTGACTGCCACAAATGATACTCTAGCCTTTATATGTCTGTTATAGCATGCCTATACACACACACATACACACTACACACTACACACACAAAAATGAAAGAATAGATAAATAAAGCCAGTGAAAAGATTCCTTACAATGATGTCTGATGGGGCTTAGTTTCTAGCCCTTAACATAATGATTTATACAATTTCAAAACACAGAGAGTTGAACCCAAGGGGTTAGAGTGACATACAAAGCATATTATAGGAAATCCTAATTGCACTTATCTAGTTGCTCATCCCCAAGGACAGGGAATCTAAAAGAAGCTTCCTTCTACATATATTATGACAGCTCTTATACTTTAAAATCTTTGTAAAAGATTTGTAGGTAATTTAGGAAGCTGTGAGGAGAATCGCGGCAATGGATTTGCAATGTTCATAAGAACTACTCAGAATATGAGGTTTTCATTGTGATCCTGTAAGTAAAGAAGAGCCAGAGGATTTCGCCGTGGACTTCCAGCACCAACAACCTGAAGCACCAGTTTACTGCAGGGATCCTTTTGTTCTAAAGCTCACCTGGTTTCCAAGTAGAGAGAAAGTGAGTATTTGAGTTCCNTGTGTTCTAGCACCTTCCATGCCCAGAATGTTGGAGGAACTCTGTTCTCAAGACAAGATAGGAATTTCNTAAATGNCAACTGAAANTATCACTCATGTTTTGGAGTTAGTACTTCTTACAGGTGTNTTTAGTGGTGAAAGATTTTGATGTTAACATAAAAATGTATCTCAAAGGCTACAGCACTTTTCTCAAAGAAAACATGATAAACACAATCTTAATTTTTTTACTAGTTACATAATACTAAGTGTAAGCTAATTTCAAATATTCTTCAATTATAGTGTATAATTATAATTTATAAAGTCTATCATAAAATATACTCTGAAACTAAGGACAATCCACTAGGTGCTGTTCATCATATGATCCTATCACTTTGCTCATTTTAGATACACCATTTCTTCTAAGAAATCATTTTCAATTACTAGTATATTTTAGGATTTTGTAAATCCATACCTTTGAACATGAAAATTATTATATTAATGTGTATTACCATTTCAGCTTCCAAACACATGAATAAATCTGGAAGATACCATGCTAAATGAAATAAGCCAGTCACCAAAGAAAAATACTGAATGATTCTACATATATAAGGTAACTCTAACCCACTGAAGTAGAAAATGCAGTGATGATTATCAGAGGATGGAGCTGCAAGATACCGGGTGGATACGTTCAGCNTTTATAAGTCTTTACTANTGTTAAGTGGGTTANATTACAAAATATTCAGTGCAGTATAATANCTGTGAGTAATATGAAATTGTACACTCAAAACAGGGTACATCTCATAGTAATAATCTTGATGAAACAATCAATCAAGAATCACAATGTGATAAAAGAAAATGTTGGTTAGTGAAAGATGTACTGATTACAGTGTTTGTGTGTGTCCAAACTGATCAAACTATATTTAATTATAGTGTACAATTATAATTTATAAAGTCTATCATAAAACATACTCTGAAACTAAGGACATGCATTGATGAATACATGTAGAGCGCTGTACATTGATACACTTCAACAATACTGTTAACAAACTAGCAATCTCACCTTAAACCATTCTTATATTTATCTTATTCTCTCTATTCATCTCCAAGATGAATTCAAGGGGTGGTAAGACAACTGTTACACAGCAGAGGGTTTTGGATTCTCCATCAAGGACAAATGGGCACCACCACACTAATGGTAGCAAAGCAGAATGGGAAGCAGTAGGATGTTAGAGAATGTATAAGACTCAGACTTCAGGGGAAGCTGGTCACTTAGAGTGGGTCAGAACCCAACAACTGCTGTCAAGGTCACAGTGACTAGGCAAGTGATAACAGAGCTACTGCAAAGTGACCAGTGTCCTGAGGTAACCTTGTAGCCTTGTGGGAGGAAAGGAATAGATGACAGAAGAGTAAAAATCATGGAAGAATATGTGTCTGTGCTTGAATCATATAGCTAGAATTGAGTACTACAGGTCAGGTACTGTATAATGAGCAGAACTTTACTTGGCTGGAATACTTGAAGGCTGGGATACCAAGGTCAAAGTGAGAGCCATCTCCTTGTTTAATGCCATGTTGTAACATAAAAGACAAAGGGGGAGAGAAGTGAGGAGAAAGGAAGGAGAAGTGAATGTGACAATTGTGTCATGTGTTCAGTGTGCTACACATTTTACTTCATCAACTCTTCATTTATTTTATTTCATAAAAAATTTATTTTAGTTTATTACTTGTAGTGTTTATATTCAAGTATAGGGCCTTGAATATGTTAGGCAGATACTCTACCACTGAGCTACATCCTTGTTCTTGTCTTGATTTTATTACTTTTTTGGTTTTTTAAATTATAAATAATCATAACATTTCTCTCTTCTCTTTCCTCCCCCCAGAACCTCCCACACTCTCCTTAAAACCCTCTATTTTTAATTGTTGTTTTATGTACATATATATGTACATATCTATAGATTCCTAAATATAACTTGCTCAGTCATAATGTTGTTACTCATATGTATGTTTTCATGGCTAATCATGTGTCCTTTTAAAAAAGCTTTTGAGTTTACATAGTGCTGTCATCATGTTCCTGCATAGGACCATCCATTGAAATATGGACAGTCTTTCAGGGGCTGTATTGCTTTAAAAAAAATAACTGACTCTCCTTTCACTAGCAGCAGTAAAATGTCAATAGCTCCTCACCTAGGGGTGAGAGTTCCTAACCACCTACCTCCTCCACCATGCTTGGATTTGGTCTGGCTTGATTATGTGCAGGCCCTGTGCAGGCTGTCACAACCACTGTGAGTTCACATTTACACTATCCTGTTGTATATAGAAACACTTTCACTGTGCTCATCCACTACCTCTAACTGTCTCTTTGGTCCCATTTCCACAACGATCCTTGAGTGTTTGAAGGAAGGGTATAATGTAGACGTCCCATTTAGATGTAGGCATGCTACAGTCTCTCCTTTATTAGTCAGTTGGGGATCACTGTGTAAATTGCCATCTACTGCAAAAAGAAGCCTGTCTGATAAGGGTTAAGAGATGAACAAATGTATGGGTACAAGGATAAGTCATTATGAGTCCATTTAATATTTAATATTATGTCTTGCAAAGCAGTCAGTCCTTAAATCCAACCCATCATTCTCATACTGTTTGTGCCACTATTGTACCTGTGAGAATATCTTGCCAGGCTAGAATATCTTGCCAGGCTGTGGTGATTCCCTGCAGGCTTTACACTAGGCAGAGGAAAACAATCCATGAGAAGACAAAAATAAAACTGAGCTCAGCCCGATAACTGGTGCTGGACCAAGACTTCTAGAGTCTGGTCCAGATCATTTTACTTTAGCCATATTCAAGCACAGCACAATTTTGGAGAAAAAAAAGTATTCAGATAACAATTAACTCAGTCCCAAGTGTACAACAATTTAGGACATGTTTACATTGAGATTCCTTACAAACATATATCTGGCCTCTTTTGCAAGAATGGGTCCTGTTGACTCAGAGATAGTGTCCAAGATTTAGGTCCAGGAAGCTTAACTGAGATAAACATAATGCCTGTAGGTGTCAGGATTGGCCTGGCCCTAAGAAAACATAGAAGTCATGTGGGCTGTTGTAAAGCACAAGTGACCTCACTCGTAAGAGTGGGTTTTATGGTCTAAAAACAATGCTCAAGGTTTAGGAGGAAAGGTCTTGGATAAATAAAAACAAATTCTGGGAAATATGAGCAGAGCCTGTCTCATCAGACAGCAAAGGATTATGATGTTGTAAAACTGTATCATTCCTGGCATTCCAGAAAGAGCAGCTGTGCACCTCATTCTTTTGAAAGGATAAGCTGTGCGTTGAACTTTCCTGGCTTCTCCCGTGCTTATCTGTGTGCACAAGGCCTTTTTGCCCTCTACACCAGGCCAATCATTGTTGTAGCTTGAAGGGATGACAACTGAGTAAGATTGGTGATTACTCTTCTCCTCCAGAAATATCCATAGATCTTTCTAGTACTATGAAAGCTAACTAGTAGTGACAAATCTTCTAGGCCAGTACTTGCTGCTCTCCATTATATGGTAGCTCCACCTAAATTACTCTTACATATGTATATGTACACATTTTAGAGGCTTCTGCAGTAGGAGGTCTCCATATGACCTTTTTAAAACTCTTTACCCCTGGTCATTAATTCCTCCTAATATTCCCTTCTCTATCCTGACCTCCCACCCTACTTAATCCTTCTTGCTCCATTACCCATTTCCTCTTTATAGCACCTATGTTTTTATTTTTGTGGTGTTGTTGTTGTTGTTGCTTTACTGGCTATTGGAACTATAACTGCAATGAAAGGAGATGAGCAAATATTTCTATATTAGCATATATGGTCAACTGGGACTATGTCTCAAAATCATATATTTTTGGATCATATGGGAGATGTAGTTGTAGCTTTTTTATTTTACTTTACCATAAAAAACTTAAAAATAAAAATATCAAACATCAAAATTAACCAGGATTCAAGGACTATACAATTTAATGAACTTATATACAGTTAGAACTGGTATTCAAGATGGAAGCTGTGAAACTTCAAATTAGACATTTATCTACCACCAAAACCAAAAGATCCATAACAGAATAAGAAAAAAATTTGTTTTATATACATGTAAACCCAAGATAATGTCTATATTTTTAAGGAATTTCCACAGTGATTTCCATAGTGGCTGCACTCTAAGCATCAGTGAATAAGTCTTTCCCTTTTTCCACATCTGTGCCAGCATTTGTTTGATATTTTTTTGTTTATTGGTTTGTTTGTTTGTTTTGATCTTAGCCATTCTGACTGAGTAAAATGAAATCTCAAAGTAGTTTTTATGTGTATTTACCTGATGGTGAAGGAGGATTTTAAAAATTAAGTATTTCTTAGCCATCTGTATTTCTTTTTGAGAATTCTGTTTAGTTCTATGCTCTAACTTTTAATTGGGTTGTTTGTTAATAATTAACAATAATTCACATATTTCAGGTGCATGTTAGTAATCTGTTTCTCTCCAGTAGAAGAATTACTACTCAATCATTTCTAGATGGATTATTTATTATTAAGGTATAAGACTTTGTTTTGTCTACTAGCAGTTTTTCCTAAGNTATAGTACTTTAAAATATATTTTCCAATCCAAGTGTTGTCTTCTCAAATTATAGATAGTGTCTTTTAAAACACAATTTCTTTTTCAATTTTCATCTAGTCTAATTTACTTTTTTCTATCATTGTTTCTGGTTCTGGCATCTTTATTCAAGAAACCATCACCGATTCCATGCTCACAAAAATCTATTCTTGTATTTTTGTCCAATGTTGTTACCTTGACCTCTTATATTTAGTGATAGGGCCTATTTTTTTTTTACTGAATTTTGCATATGGTGTGAGAGAGAAATAATTGCATATTAATGTTTTCATATGTTTTAACCTAATTGTCCATTTGTTNAAAATTCCTTCTGTACTGAATTTTTTTAAATATTTTAAATTCTTTAATTATTAACGCATGTAATTTTTCCTGATTGCTAACTTCTTTCAGTGTATCAGTTCATCTATGTTATGACAGTTCTGAAACATCATAGTAAGTTTTCAAGTGACAAAACTCAAAACCTCCCATTTTGACCAGGTATGATGACATGCCTATATTCCCAGAGGCAGAGGCAGGTGAATCTCTTAAATTGGGATGCCAGCTTCATCTATAGTGAGTTCCAGGCCAGCAAGGGCTACATAATAAGACCCTGTCTCAAAAAAGAATCCTTCAATTTTATTCTTCCTGTTCAAGTTCCTTCTGATTACTCCATGTCCCTTATATACCTGTAGGGACTTTATGATCATTACATGCCAGAAAAAAAGCCTGAAAGTTTTATAAGNATTAAGCTGAACTCATGCATCCATTTAGGAAACATTGCTATTTTCTCAACATTGAATCTTTTGATTCATGAACATGGGTTGTCCTTGCATGTCCTTTCATTTATGTAAAGCTTTATTTTTCAACNATGCTTATACCTGCTAGTGAAATAATTTTTATTTCTTTTACTTAATTTATCATTGTGTTTTATTATTTTTTATAATATTGAAGATATATTTTTATGGTTGTTTAGTTTTTCCATTGATCTTGGGTCACACTTTCTGGAAAAACATGAATTAATTCCAATAATTCTTTTNTCAGAGATATTTTAATTTTACATTAAGAAAAAGATCAATTCATTTGAATGTAACAGCAGTTTTATTCCTACTGACTGTCCAATAAGGTGACTTCTTCTTTCATTTACTAGCCTGACTGCCATAAATTGATCCTCTATTAAGATGTATGCCATAAATTGATCCTCTATTAAGATGTAAAATCAGTGTGCATATCGAGCAGGTTATGTTGTTTACTACTTGTGGGAAGTCTTTCAGCCATTGACATTAAGTATATAATTGATTGTGTGTGTGTGTGTGTGTGTGTGTGTGTGTGTGTGTGTGTTACTATGACTGTAACATAGGAAAATATTTTCTCTGTACATAGATAGGAAGAATTACAAATTAGTCTTGAAAAGTTCTGAGAAAACTCCATTAAAATCATCGGATCTCTCTTTGGGTGTTCTTGAAATGGATACTAATGTATTCTCCTAAAGTAGATCAGGAATAGTAATAGGTGTGCCTTATATTTACCTACTTCCAAGTATTATATTTTTGAACCTCTAGTGACCAGACTGATAAGGTATAGGAGTAGCTGTTAAACTTGGAGATACATGACTGAAGGAGCATGAACTCGGTTTCTCACCTCATTATGTGATAGGACATGAATTACCTATGGTAACTTTTCTTTTCTTTCCTACAGAGAATCCCCAGNGGAAATGATAGCTGGAAACCACTCCANAGTAACTGAGTTCATCCTTGCTGGATTAACAGACAAACCAGAACTGCAGCTGTCTCTCTTCTTCCTCTTCCTCGGAATCTATGCAGTGACGTTGGTGGGGAACCTGGGCATGATCACTCTGATNCTGCTCAGTTCTCACCTTCACACACCCATGTACTTCTTCCTCAGCAGTCTGTCCTTCATTGANCTCTGCCATTCTACTGTTATTACCCCCAAAATGCTGGTGAACTTTGTGACAGTGAAGAACATCATTTCCTACCCTGAATGCATGACTCAGCTCTATTTCTTCCTGGTTTTTGTTATATCGGAGTGTCACATGTTGGCTGCAATGGCATATGACCGCTATGTTGCCATCTGTAACCCATTGCTTTACAATGCTATGATGTCCTATCAAATCTGTTCCTGGATGATATTTGGAGTGTATAGTATGGGTTTGATTGGTGCCACAGCTCACACAGTCTGCATGCTAAGAGTGCATTTCTGTAAGGCTGATGTAATAAACCACTACTTCTGTGATCTTTTCCCATTACTGGAGCTCTCTTGCTCCAGCACTTTTATCAATGAAGTAGTAGTTCTGTGTTTTAGTGCTTTCAATATCCTTTTCCCTACACTAAGTATCCTGAGCTCTTACATCTTCATCATTGCCAGCATCCTCCGGATTAAATCCACTAAAGGCCGGTCTAAAGCCTTCAGCACTTGCAGCTCACATATATCAGCTGTTGTTGTCTTCTTTGGGTCTGCTGCGTTTATGTACCTGCAGCCATCATCAGTTAGCTCCATGGACCAAGGGAAAGTGTCTTCTGTCTTTTATACCATTGTTGTTCCCATGCTGAACCCCTTGATCTACAGCCTGAGGAATAAGGATGTAAAACTTGCTCTAAAGAAGTTGTATGAAAAAAGTTTCTCATGAAAATTTTTTTTTCTCAAAATGTCATGATGTTTTTCATCTCTTTCTAGGATATCTTCTCAATTCTTGTAAGCCAGGTGTTTCCTTTTTATTTTGTGTCCTATTTTAGATGACAGGCCATTGTTACTTTCTTTCTGATTTCTCTGGGATATAATCCTGGAAACAACCCATGTTAAGAAAACAAGCATATGTGTATATGCTTATATTTTAGGAATCTTCTGCAGTAGAAGTTTTTCAAATGATTTTGTTCAGAAAGTCTTTGGTATTATCTCTCCCCATATTCCCTCCTTTATGCTGTCTTCCCATCTCCCAACCCATTTGAACTCTTCTGTTCCATTATTCTGTTTTCTTCCCTTATGTCATCACCAAGTTCTGTCTTCCCTGCCTTGAAAGCTTCCTCCTCCCATCATGCCTGCCTCTCCCTTGGAAACACTGCATAAGAGCAGGTGGGAGGAATGGAAAATGGTGGATGTAAGGTGGTAGACGACTACAGTGTTTGCCAGACACAATAGGTCAGCTGCACATATGAAATCGCAGCACTTGTGACATCATGCACAAGCTCAAGTAAAACAAATTCACAGCATGAAGGGGACAGGCAGTCATAAAGTCCCACCTCCGCCTCAGGAGCTCTTGGTAATTGATAGTTGCCAGGAGAGGGAGCCTTAGCTCTCTTTAAGGCTATGATCTCTGGTATGTTTAACATGTTCCAGTGAATGCCACACACCTAAATCTATATAGGCAGTACAAACAGGACTTGGTGTTTTGCTTTGTTTTTAATGAGGGCACAAAATTGGGTGAGTAAGGGAAGGGGAGAAAGATCTTGGAAAAGGTGAGGTAAGGGGATGAAGGTGATCAAAACACATTGTTAGAAATTTTCAAATAATGAATAAAAATACTTTAACAAAAACAATCAAACAAGTCCAGACATCTCTAACAAACATAATGTTTTACCTATCCCACCTCTTATATGGTGCCCAGAGTCATAGCAATGCATTTACCCATCATGAGCATTTGAACCTGATTATACTGTGTCTGAAACATCATCTGTCTGATCACAGGTGCGAAACATTGCAGACTTTGTGATCAGCTTAAAACCCAGAACATGGAAATGCCAATGCCATGTCAGCTTGTCTCATTCCGTGAAACCAAACCTTCAGAAGTTGGAGACTTTTTCCTGTACTAATCATATCTTATCTTCACAACTGATTTTCTTACTATACAAAGTTACCCATATATATTTATCCACCCATATGTTCACATATATGTTTTGTGATACCTATGTATGCTGATGTAAAACCTGTATAAATATGAATGCTTCATTTTATTGCTTGGATCTGCTTTGAAAGTCTATGTATATTCAATCTGTATACATACAAATTTCTTGCTATAGACACAAAATAGCATCCAGATTTTTTTCATAGTCAT
>LZPO01035173.1:27482-37894 GCA_001675575.1 Neotoma lepida
CAGGAACAGAGACAGGGAGATAGGGGAAGAGAGAGAACACAGATGATGCACATAAGTGTACTCATTTCTCTGCTTTAAATTTAGAACCTCAGACAATATAATGAGAGGATAATGGGGTCTGGAAATCATTCAATGGTANCCGAGTTCATCTTGGCTGGACTCTCAAGCAAACCAGAGCTACAACTCNCCCTGTTCCTCCTCTTCCTTGGAATCTACNTGTTTACAGTGCTGGGGAACCTNGGAATGATCATCCTGATCCTGCTCAGCTCCNACCTNCACACCCCCATGTACTTCTTCNTCAGCAGTCTCTCCTTCATTGACCTCTGTCATTCTACTGTCATTACCCCCAAAATGCTGGTGAACTTTGTGATGGAGAAGAACATCATCTCCTACACCAAATGTATGACTCAGCTCTATTGTTTCCTTGTTTTTGCTATTGCAGAGTGTCACATGTTGGCTGCAATGGCATATGACCGATATGTTGCTATCTGTAATCCTTTACTTTACAATGTTGTCATGTCTCATCATCTCTGCTTCTGGCTCACAGTGGGAGTTTATACTTTAGATTTTATTGGGTCATCAATTCACACAGGCTTTATGTTAAAGTTGTTTTTTTTGCAAGACCAATGTGATAAACCATTATTTTTGTGATCTTTTTCCACTCTTGGAGCTATCGTGCTCCAGTATATACATCAATGAACTATTGGTTCTTTTCTTGAGTGCATTAAATATCCTGACACCTGCTTTGACCATCCTTACATCCTACATCTTCATCATTGCCAGCATCCTGCGCATCCGTTCCACTGAGGGCAGGTCCAAAGCCTTCAGTACTTGCAGCTCCCACATCTCTGCTGTTGCTATCTTCTTTGGTTCTGCTGCATTCATGTACTTACAGCCATCATCAGTAAGCTCAATGGAACAAGGGAAAGTGTCCTCTGTGTTTTATACTACTGTTGTTCCCATGCTGAACCCATTGATCTACAGCCTAAGAAATAAGGATGTCAAATCAGCCATAAAGAAAATTCTTAACAGGTGAACATGGTAGACTCATGAATGGAATTGTTGTCATATTAGAAACAGGTGTTTATTTTGATTGTGTATGAGATTTGTTAGCCCTACTTTGTATATTTTTAGAATATCAATGATGCTTTCCTATGTAACANTTCCACAATTCTCATTTATATCATCTTTGAACCTACATTGCAATGTTCAAAAACTGTATAGAATAAAAAACTTGAGGCTTAAAGAGCCCAAGTTCTATTTTTTAATAATAATGCCAATGATGATAGTGATGGTAATGAAGCCTATTACAATGATGAGGATAGTGATGATGGTTGTAGTATTCATCCTTGGGGTTTTTAAAAATATAATGTGCACCTAAAACTTCAAATGGATACTTTACATAANAATACCAATACCTCTCAGAGCAAGTCTTAGTGTTATTCACATATTTACAAGTGAAAAAAAGTATGCTCAGAGTCTTGAACATAAGAAGTTATTGAGCATATAGAGTTTGGATGCTAGACCACACGATACTACTCAAAATTATTTTTGCTTTGGGTAATTCTGAATAGATATAAAGGCCTACTGTACAGCTGAATTCCCTAATGTTGAGTATTTAAAAACTGCTTCAGTGTTGTCTAAAATGATAGAAATAATATTATTGTCAACAGAAATTTTTAATGAAAAGAAGATGATGTTGTAAACCTGTTAGTGACATATTATTTGAATAATCCATTGCACATTGGTGCATATGTCAACATTGTTTTGCATTTTGNGGTTCTATTTTCAATATTTTGTCNTCCTATGAATTTTGATGTCATTTGCTATGTGGATTATTGAGTTATCTGTATCATTGAGGGATCTATTAGACTAAATACTAAAATCACATGAGACAATTAATCTCAAATCCATTCATCTTGCCTGTCTTTTTCTATTAACTGATATAAACTCAAGTGAATTATCAACCATGANGATAATCCCACCATCCAAGCATAAATACTAAACTCTTTACTATATGCACTCAACAATAGCATAAATCAGAGNTGGATAATAGCTTCAATTTCTAGTTTGAAATCTATATCAAATCTATATCTTACTTCGGCAACTTAATCAAAACTTTAAAATTTGAGCTACAGATATAGTTACATGCTGTGATCGTGTGAGTAAATATACCCTTTGTTTTGCCCTTTCTTTTCCATGTTGTATTTGTCTGTTTATTATCTAGCTGCACTAAAAGTTAATTGATGCATTAAGGCTCTGTCAATCTATGTGGTTACATCCATGCCCCTAGGACCTAGAATACTTCTTGCCAGTTTAAGTCCATAATTATTATTTTCACTTCTGGGAAGTTGTATACTGTCTTTAAGATAAGTATCTAAAAACTCTGTAACAATTAATGTATAATTAAACTCTATAAAGTCTAACTTTCAAAAATTCCTCAAGGATCTTCAAGATAATGTGGACATTGTTACTGGTTATGTACAAAAATATAAAAGGTTCAATCCAGAGTCCTGTGACAATTCCCAGTAAAAGGGTAACACGATTTTTTTTTCAAGACAAAATTTCTCTGTAGCGTGGGAGCCTGTCCTGGAACTTGTTCTGTAGACCAGGCCGGCCTCAAACTCACAGAGATCCACCTGTTACTGCCTCCTAAGTGCTGGAATTAAAGACATGCACCACCACAGCCCCACAGTTAACATGATTTTTATATTCTTCTATCAACAGCCAAGAAGACCCTGATACAACATTCNTTTTTTAATATTTTCATTCATGTGTCATGGAGATACAGAAACATAATATATAGTAGATATATTTTATTGAGGGTTGAATTTAGTAAATATAATGAGAGGATTTATTAGGTTAGCCATATAGTCCAACAAACACCATCTGTGAGCTACAGAAGTAAAAACATAAACAAACAAAAAAACGGTGCTCATTGTAAGAATCAGAATGTCTCAGTAGTCACAATCCAGCAAAGGGCCTAGAAGCTCCCTGCAGAGTCACTAGCATTCGGTCAAAAGTTCTAAAGAGCTGGAATCTGAAATGTACAGATGACAGCAGCACCAATAGACATAATCAGGAAGAAGAGAAGCTAAAAGTTTCATGCTGCCTTACTCCCTTCCAGTTATTTTCGGCCTGAAACAGCACCTTTGGATTATGTCTCCCATTTTCAGAAAGGGTCTTTTCTCTCCCTTCTGTTACTGTCCCTCATGTAAGTCAACCCTAGAATGTACCACATATACAGCCAGAGGCATACCTAACTATTCTTAGACCTCTCTTAATCCAGTCAAGTTGAAAAACTAATCACTGCNGGTTAGTAGAATTACTTTGACTACTTNTCAGATAATGCAACCCACTTTATCTGTATGTTTATTCACAGGCTCCTCACCATACAAACTGTAGTTTCATCATGACTTTATTTGAAAGGAAGATGGATGAATGGCCCATAGCTCTACAGGACTGTCCCCAGGAAGCTCTCAAATTCACAGCCTCTTTTATACATACATATACATATACAAAGACATATATATGTCCCCANTATATAATTATAAGCTGTTCAGTCTATATGTTACTTGAATGTTATACTTCTTCTCATATTATAGTGATCACCATTATTTTCACTCTGACCCTAAATCTTATTTAAATGCATCTTGAAATCTTGCAACTCTATTGCTACTTCTCAACTATCAATTGAGANCCCATCAGCTGTCACTATCATTAATCAACTNTCAAGATGAATTTTCTTTAGGTGCTCACTCTTGAAAGTCCTTAAAATAATTAATTTTATTTTATTNTATTCATTTATTGGAGGGGATCACGGTGGCCATATATGTGCCACGATGAGCATGTCTGGTACAAGTGAAGATCAAAAGAGNGTGTTGNATTTCATGTTACTGAAGCTACTGATGGCAGTGAGCTGCCATGTACATGCTGGGAACTGAACTCGGAACCTCTTGAAAGAATAGAGGATGCTCTTAATCACTGAGTCATTTCTCCAACCCTTGAAACANCTGTTTAACACAGTCGTTAAATGAGAATTCTTTTTTTTNATTCTTCTCTCATACAATATATCCCAACAGCAGCTTCCCCTCCCTGCCCTCCTCCAACCTCTCCCCCACCAACACACGCACTTCCCCTTACCCCAAATCCACTGCTNCTCCATTTCCCTTCAGAAAAGAGCAGGCCTCCTGGTGATAGCAACCGAACTTGNCATAACAAGATGCAGTAAGACTAGGCATGTNCCCTTATACCAGGGCTGGATGAGGCAACCCAGTAGGANGAAATANGCCTCACTAGCAGGCAAAAGAGTCAGAGNCACCCCTACTNCCATTGTAATGAGTCTGACAAACATCCCACGCTAAAGAACAATAGCATATATGCAGAGGGCCTGGTGCAGACCCATGCAGGCTCCATGATTGCTGCTTCAGTCTCTGTGAGCNCCTATGAGCCCTGGTTAGTTGATTCTGTGGGCTATGTTCTCCTGGTGTCCTTGGCCTCTTTGGCTCCTAAAATTCTTCCTCCCCCTCCTCCTAAGGGTTCCCAAGCTCTGCCTAATGTTTTTCTGTGAATCTCTGTATCTGCTGNTGGAGGAAGCCTCTCTGTCAACAGATGAGAATTATTAACCTCTAAGATAGTATAGTCTTAGAACCATTGGAAAAGGGAGACAAAATATAATATTAAGTTTCTGACTCGTAGCTTTGTTCTCTTTAGATACATTTTTCTAATGAGCCAACTTCTTTTATGTGTTCATTTCTTGAATTTCAAGTACTTCTACACGATCTTGTTGGTCTGGGTTGTTGGGGTTTTTTCATTTGTTAATTTGTTTGTTTGTTTGTTTTCTGCAGTATTTAATCACTGTAGCAGGCGTCCTGTTTTGTTTTTCCCTTTATGGGGGAGAAGGCCAAGTAGGCATGGAAGTCAAGACACACAGACTCCAAGAGAACAACAAGCTCAGTTTACTCCGGAAGAGGCAAGCCTTATATACCCTCCACCCCACCCTGTGGGAAAGTCTGATGAATATGCATCTGCTGGTGTGACATAGCTGCCTCTCATTGGTCCAGGTCGTCTCCAGTTCATGTTTCAGCTGCTGTTGCTAAGGCCCCTAGGCAGACCGAGGCTGACTCTCAGAATGTATCTTTTTTACTTGTTTGGGCTGGCTGGCCCTCAAGCCTCTCAGGGATGAGTCATCCCACATATCCACCCTTTTTATTATTTTATAGGACATGCTCAGTGGGAGCTAGGGTGCATTGCCCTAACATTGTTGATCCCACCTCAGGAGAGATCAGCATAATGGACTGTGCCTGACTTGGGTTGGCTCGGCAAACAAGCTGGTACCCATCTTTGACTACCAGCCCTCGAAGAGCATCAATCCTGGAGAGCAGTCCGGGTGATGGGCTTTAGGCAGTAGCCTTATATGCATTCTCTCTCTAGAAGGACTTTGATCTAGGTGTCTGAGAGCCAATAAAACCTATAGGGTTGCCTTTGTGGCCGCCTCCTGTTGGTGAACCTGTTGCAGAAGATATTTGAACAAGAGAAGGATTAGTCAAAAATTCAGTCTCAAGGAGATGGATGGGACCCTAGTCATATTTATTGTGCCAATTGAAGTCTCTTTGGTGATGCATTAGCGACCTTGTGGAGGGTTGATATCTAGGGTCACATGCCATTGATGACATGACCTTTACTAATGCCGCAGTAGCAGAACAAATCATACATTACCCATCTGAAGCTTCTTCTTTGGCCAATGTCTCTTGGTCTGTTGCTGGACGCACATCTCTGGAGGGTATCCATATCAGTGTGGTGGTATTCTGGAGAAAAATGCAAGCATACCCTTGCCCCCAGGTTAATAGGGGAGCAGGAGTTGCCATTGAAGGGTGATGGAATCCCTCCAACACACCAAGGGCAATGGTGTCTCCCGAGACAAGTAAATAAGCGTTTTGTCCAATTTGGGCTTGTGTGACAGGGTTAACATATGGTTCTCGGCCCGTGAGCATCTCAAGAGAAACAGCTATGTTATACTGTATATTAAAATGAACCTGAGCCTCAGCCTGGTCATCATAGGCAGCTCGTAAATTAAGAAAGACCACAGGCTCCAACATAACCTTCATCAAATGGTGCCCGTCATAGTAAGTCTGTAAGTACATTGCCCATTGCCGTAGGACTTGTTCAAAATACAGCGAATCAGGACCTGACTCATTAGCAGCTTTCCGGACCAAAGACAGGTCTGCAAGTGGTGTAGGTATCCATGGCTGGTTGGCTGCATTGGGGCCCACATTAACTGGAAATGCCATGGTGGGCATATGCAGCACCATAGGTGGAATAGACTGGGAGGTATGCAGAGCAGCTGGCTGGGCAGGCAGACATCCAGGCAAATCACTCTGTGGATACTGCAGTTGGGGGGTTGCCACTCGAGGCATGGGGGGAACAGAGAGAGGGGCTGCCAGTGTAGGCTTGGATGCTGCTGCAATCATTTCCTCTCTCTTTCCATCCCTTTTCTTTACTTTACACCTATTCTCATTCGTCTCCTTGTCAGCAAAGGCAGAGGAGATATCAATCATGGATGGAATGAAGGCGATAGATAAGTCAGTGTTACATTGTTCCTGGCAGTGCTTATTGTGGGCCTTAATGACCTCCTCAGGAGTGGAGGACTTTAGGCTAGCAATTATAGCCAATAAAATGGGCATAAAAAATAACTGGGGGGTTACTCCTGAGGTCACTTCCTTTTTTCTGGCTAGGAATAGAACTCTCCTCCAAAGATCAGGTTCCCACATGTTCTCTGAAGAGATCCATGGAGCAAGCAACACAGCCTCCATCCAAAACCTTTCTAGTTCTGATGTTGTAGCCCAGAGCCCCTGGCTGGTTAGGAGGGACTTGAGGGCTCCAACAGGGGCCTCTTTAAGGTGAGGGAAGAAATTTCCCATAGTGGTAGAGGGTGTGATAAACAACAGTGACTGTGGCTCTGTTTCCTGAGAGACCAGCCCTTATATGGAAACACCAGGCAAGCCTCAACAAAAGTATGTACCACCCTTCCATACAGACAGACTCATAAACAAGACAAACAGAAAGAGAAGAGGGGGTCCCAGCATTTACCTGCTGAAGGGACCGAAATCACACAACGTAAAGGGGCCTACTCACCTAAAAACATAGCTCAAGGGGGCTTGTAAACCAGTGCCATACATGAGTAAAGGGAGACAAACAGTTCCTGTTCCAGCACCAAATGTCCCGGGTTTCAGCACCAGATGTAGCAAGGGTCCTGTGTTGTTTTTCCTTTTATGGGGGAGAGGGCCAAGTAGGTGCAGAAGTCAAGACACACAGACTCCAGGAGAATGTCGAAACAACAAGCTCAGTTTACTCCAGAAGAGTCAAGCCTTATATACCCTCCACCCCACCCTGGAGGAAAGTCTGATGAATATGCATCTGCTGGTGTGACATAGCTGCCTCTCATTGGTCCAGGTCGTCTCCAGTTCGTGTTTCAGCTGCTGTTGCTAAGGCCCCTAGGCAGACCCAAGCTGGCTCTCAGAATGTATCTTTTTTACTTGTTTGGGCCAGCTGGCCCTCAAGACTCTCGGGGATGAGTCATCCCACAAATCACACTACACAATGTACCCAACCACCTTGGAGGGTTTTTCTTCTCAATAGATTTTGCAGAGGCCTAGCAATTCCTTTAGTTTCTTGTTGTTATCAACCTTAATTATATTGAATTGATGCTCAGCACAAATGACCCCTAACAACTCAACATTATACATGTACATACTGTGCAATGCTTAAATAAAGTTTAATGTATTTACAGCCTCAAATGTTTATCATTTATTTATGGCAAAACCTTTCAGAATACTTTCTTGTAAATTAGTCATTGTTATCTGCAATCATCCTACTTTACAACTGAACACCAAAATCCTTGCTCCTATCTATTACTCAGTAGCCATTGGATAACGTCTTCCCACCTCATCCCACACCTTTGCTGCTAGTAAATACCATACTAAATTCAGTACCTATGAAGTTAATATTTTAAAATTCCAAATGAATGACATCATAAGGTATTCAGTTTTCACAAGAAAAATTAAAACATCTGCTTACAAAAACTGTACAAGGATTTTCACAACAGCTTTCTTTACAGTTACATAAAAAGGTAAATAGATATGTAACCATCAGTGGAGAGATTAAAAATATATTGTCATCTTTCTGCCATAAAAGTTTTATCAAGATATGAAAAGCTGTCCATAGCATACACACACACATACACACATGCACACACACACATACACACATATACACACACACATGCACACACACATAAACACATGCACACACACACATACACACACACACACACACACACGTGCATGCACATGCACATATACACACATTAAATGAATAACTATTTTTAAATGTGATCGCTACCAGGCATGGTAGGTTAGAGCTGAAACTCCAGCATAGTTGCATACAGCCATGTTAAGACATGTCACAGAAGTCATGGTGAGCTTNCACAGCTGAAAGTNAAAGANTCTAATGTCAACCAATGAGGCCAGGGNTAGAGNTCAGATGTAAAACAGTTGCCTANCATGTGCAAGGACCTGAACTCATTTCCCGGCATCAAAAAATGATCAGACTCATGGAGAACAGACACAGAAAGAAACTTCTGTTAAGACAGAAATATTCTTTATTGTGACTATTTGCAGGCATTATATTCACCAAAGAGTTACACATTTTGTTATATATAAAGTTTATTTTTAAAAACTTATAATTTCTTAAATCAGAAACATGTGGAATGTGTGACTGTGTTATCAAATTAAAAAATCTAGACTACTGTTCAAAGTGGCTGCAATCTCCTCTTATTAGCACTGGTCCCACACAAANCATTCTCTTTACAGTATTAGAAAAAAATATTTTTTTCATTTTGTTTTATTTTCTAACCTAACCATTTTTNGTTATTAGGTCTCACAGTCTCTCTGTGTTGAGTCATGCAGACAGAATTATACAAGCTCCTAGCAGAGTTCTTTATCCAATCGATGCATTGGCCTTCTGGTTATGGACCTGTTGCCCACAGAGCTGGGCTGAGTCAACTGATGGATATCATCTTCCAGTGTGTTAATTTTGTTGTCCNTTTGAAAAATGGCATTCTGCTCCCATGAATCAGCTTAATAGGTTGGGATACTGTCAAGTCTGTTCCCAAAAGAAAATGTNCCTGTCTGTGCTCAGACAAAATGAGGATTCTAAGGTTCAGGGCAGAAGCATAGCCTACCCCATGACTAACGGGGTCATGAAGTCATTCTACAGAGCCATTCCCAACAGCCCTCCCAGACCTTTCTGATAAGGGCTGACCTCTCTACCGTATAGCATCGATACAAAATTACCCTGCTAGATCTGGGAGAAGCAAAGGCTGCATGTTTTGTGGCAAAGTGGTTTCCAGTGTGAGTCCTAGGTTCTTTGTTCCCAGTTTTTCACTAAAGTAACTCAACAGGCAGACAAGGCTGCCATGAGGAGGGGAGAACACGGGTGAGAATTCCTGCAGTTTTAGAGACTCTTAGTTCATATTCTGCTTCCTAGGCAGGTGATTTTCAGTATAAAATCACTGTGTTTTCACCATTACTACTTTTTGTTTATTTTTATTTTTATTTTTATTTTCTTTTGTTCCTGTTTTTGTTTTCTTTAAGGCAGCATCTCGCTGTGTAGCCCACAATGGCTTTGAACTCAAGTCAAAGGACCTTAGCCTGTGAATACTGGAACTACAGCTCTAACCTACCATACCTACTAGCCAACACATTTTATATTTATAATATATAATATATAAGGTAATATATATACAAGTGTGTGTGTGTGCACATGTGTGTGTGTATGTGTCTTCTACCATGTGGAGGCAGGATCTCTCTTGATGCTTTACTGCTGCTGGGCTGTATACTCCAGGTTAACTGTCTATGGACTTCCAGACAATTATACTCTCTCTTCCTCCTATTTCACTTCCATAGGAATGGTGGAATTNTAGATGCATGCTGCTACATCCAGGTGTGGGAATTGAATTCAAGTCAACAGATTTGGAGGGGTAGCACCTTTACCCATTGAGCCATCACATTTGTAAGATAAAATGAGTCTATAAAAAAACATTGCTTTAGTACTATGAGAGGAGTGAAAAGACACACAGGAATGTCACACAACCACACACCAATAAGAAATCTTTTTCTAGCTTTCCAAAATTTAGCATGGGGGTTGGTGGTGACTTGTCTTCTTGTGTCTTATGTTGAAAGTGGCCACTTGTGGGCTTGGATGGGATAGAATCATGGATCATCTTTCTGGTTTGCTGATGAGCCTTAAAAGGAATATGCATGAGTTGAAAATAAATACTACTAGAGATGCAAAGAAGTCTGCAGCTAAATTAGCATCTACATCTTTTAGCTTCTTCCCAAGGACATACTAAT
>LZPO01035173.1:91666-103041 GCA_001675575.1 Neotoma lepida
ATGGTATCATTTGTTACAATTTTGTTTCTCAGTCTCAAATCCTTCATGCATTAATCAAGTTTCCTCTGCAAATGTTTTATTTGTCAGCCAGCCAGAATAAAGCAGGGTCATAGCACAATCCCATTGTTTACCAATACTTACATGTAGTTCAGGTTAAGAATTTAAGAATATGTTATTTGTGCATTATATAGATTGAAACTAATAATGAATTTACAAAGACAGATATGATACTGTACTCACAAGCATACACATGTTAGCGAGGNCCTACAATTTACTCTGTGTAAACATGAAATGTAGAATTCATTCCTAGCAGGCTTCTTTGAGGACATAAAGTTAAAGCCAAATGAAATGGATTGTTATATTCAAATATTCCCTTTCTAACCCGCTTTCATTTTAGTCTTCCCTTCACCATATTAGTGTGCTTTCCATGAGGCAGCATGCACAGGGCCTGCACCAGATNGTCGGAGTATGTATCACAGCTTTCAGTTTAGTGTTTTTATGGGACTCCTGGGTGTGTGAATGAGTGGGTCTCTGATTCTTATACCTTCTCTTAGGCTCTTTTCCGTCTATTGGTTTGCCTTGTCCAATTTTGATGTGATGGTTTTTGTTTTTTCTTAATGTATTTTTTGATAGAGCCTCTTATAAGCCTGTTCTTTCCTAATGAGAGACAGGAAGGGAGTGGGGCCCAAATGAGAGGGAAGGTGGGGAGAAACTGAGAGGAGAAGGAGGGGAAATTTTATTTTGGTATATTGTGTGAGAAAATAATTTATTTTCAATAAAAATGGAGGGGAAAGAAATAACCCATTATCATGTATCTCTCCCTAGAACAATAGCTATATACTCTCTATCTAGTACCCATTTATTTTTGATTGTTAACATTTTTTTCAAAGATTAATTTATAAGTAATAAAATTTATCTACTTAAAATGGAAAGTTGAATTATATTTAGAACATTTATAATTTCCTGCAAACATTGCCCAGCCCCAGTCAGTTTTTGCTCCTACTATCTACTCCCAAAAGTACCAACCTGCCTAAGTCAACATAGTGTCTTGTCTAGACATTCATATAAGCAAAATAGTATAGTACCAGTTGAACAGAGCCTTTNAAAGTAGCATAACATTGTCTATGATACAGATAAATTATAAAAATAAGGTATCATTTTTTGTATTTTTTACTAAGAAATTTTTATTCATTTTACATACCAACCACAGATGCCCCTCTCTTCTCTCCTCCNTCCCTCCCCAGCCTTTTCACCCAACACACCCCCCATTCCCTCCTCCAACAAGGTAAAGCCTCCCACAGGGAGTCAGCAGAACCTGGTACATTCAGTTGAGGCAAGTTCAAGCCCCTCCCCCAACATCAAGGCTGTGCAAGGTGTCCTACCGTAGGTAGTGGGCTCCAAAAAGCCAGCTTATGCACCAGGGATGGATCCTGATCCTACTGCCAGAGGGCCCCTTAAGCAGACCAAGCTACACAACTGTCACGCTTATGCAGAGGGCCTACATAATGCAGTCCAGTCCCATGGAGGCTACACACATGTTGGTCTAAAGTTCATTACTTCCCACTAGCCTGGTTTGGTTGTCTCTGTAGGTTTCCCCATCATGATCTTGATGCCCCTTGCTCATAGAATCCCTCTTTTCTCTCTTTGACTGGACTCCTGGAGCTCAGGCTATGCTTGGCTGTAGATCTCTGCATCTGCTTCCATCAGTGACTATCACAGAAGCCATCACAGAAGGCTCTATGATGACAGTTAGGGAATTCATTGATCTGACTACTGGGGTAAGCCAGTTCAGACACCCTCTCCACTATTGCTAGTAGTCTACACTGGGGTCAACATTGTGGATTCCTGGGAACTTCCCTAGCACCCAGTTTCTCCCTATCCCCATGAGATCTCCCTCTATCATGATATCTCTTTCATTGCTCTCCCACTCCATCCCTTCCCCAGCTCGACCATCCCATTCACTTATGTTCTCATCTAACATCCCCTACCCTCCATTGCCTGCTATCACAATCAGTTTACTCATAGAGATCTCATCTATTTCGCCTTCCCAGGACAATCCATGCATCCCTCTTAGGGTCCTCCTTGTTAGCTAGCTTCTCTGGAGCTGTGGGTTGTAGTCTGGTTATCCTTTGCTTTACATCTAGTATCCACTTATGAGTTAGTACATACCATGTTTGTCCTTCTGAAGCTTGGTTACCTCACTNAGGATGATATTTTCTAGTTCCATCCATTTGCCTGCAAATTTCATATGGTCATTGTTTTTCTCTGCTGAGTAGTACTCCATTGTGTATATGTACCACATTTTATTTATCCATTCTTTGGTTGAGGAGCATCTAGATTGTTTCTAGGTTCTGGCTTTTATAAATAATGCTGTTATAAACATAGCTGAGCAAGTGTCCTTGTAGTATTATTGAGAACCCCTTGGGTATATGCCCAAGAGTGGTATCATTGGGTCTTGAGGTAGACTGATTCCCAATTTTCTAAGAAACGGCCATACTGATTTCCAAAGTGACTGTACAAATTTACACGCCCACCAACAGTGGAGGAGTGTTCCCCTTGCTCCACATCCTCTCCAACATAAGCTTTCATCAGTGTTTTTGATCTTAGCCATTCTGGCAGGTGTAAGATGGTATCTCAGAGTCNTTTTGATTTGCATTTCCCTGATGATTAAAGATATTGAGTAATTCCTTAAATGTCTTTTGGCCATTTGAGATTTTTCTGTTGAGAATTCTCTGTTTAGAACTGTAGCCCATTTTTTAATTGGATTGTTTGGCATTTTGCTGTCTAATTTCTTGAGGTTTTTTTTTATATATTTTAGAGATCAGCCCTCTGTCAGATGTGGGGTTGGTGAAGATCTTTTCCCATTCTGTAGACTGTCATTTTGTCTTATTTACTGTATCCTTTGCCTTACAGAAGCTTTTCAGTTTCAGGAGGTCCCATTTATTAATTGTTGCTCTCAGTGTCTGTGCTACTGCCAGTGTATTCAAGGCTACTTCTTTGAGAAAGCTCTTGTATCAGGTTCAATGTAACTGGATTTATGTTGAGGTCTTTGATCCACTGGGACTTGAGTTTTGTGCATGGTGATAGATATGGATCTATTTGCAATCTTCTACATCCAGTTATGCCAGCACCATTTGTTGAAGATACTTTCTTTTTTCCAGTGTACAGTTTTGGCTTTCTGTCAAAAATCAGGTGTTCATAAGTGTGTGGATTAATGTCACAGTCTTCGATTTGATTCCATTGGTCTATGTGCCAGTTTTTATGCCAATACCAAGCTGTTTTTATTACTATAGCTCTATAGCAGACCTTGAGGTCAGGGATGATGATGCCTTCAGAGGTTGCTTTATTGCATAGGATTGTTTTTTCCTGGGTTTTTTGTTTATCCACATGAAGTTGAGTATTGTTCTTTCCAGGTCTGTGAAGAATTGTGTTGGGATTTTGATGCTTTACTTCTCCAGGCTGGCTGCCCCATGAGCATGAGGAACTACATCTATGACAGAGTTCATCCTGCTGGGAATTTCCAGCAGTGAAGGGCTAGAGAACATGCTTTGTTTTCTATGTCTTTGCCTTGCTGGAGAACCTGCTTATCTTCCCCATCATCCTGGCTTCCCCCAACCTCCATATCCCCACGTATTTCTTCNTGGAGAACCTGGAAGTGTTTGACATGTTTTCCCATTAATGATTTCCCTCAAGATGATGCTCTGCTTAATGAGGCAGGGCTATACCATCTCTTATAATGCAGTAGCATTAATGTTACCTAAATGTAGTAACCAGTATAAGTATTAGATAATCCTAAAGACTAACATGAATTATGATTTCTGATCCTCAATTTCTTCTCAAGTTTTTGTAATGCATTTTATCTTAATCCTTCATGTGGTGCCACAATATATAACTAGACTTCCTTTTCTGTAATCATATTTGTCTATAATAAATAACATGATAAGTGTATTCACACCATTATAAATTGTTATTCTCATCATTTCCTGCTTTATTTCACTTTGACCTGGATAATAGCTTTTTTCCTGGGATAAAAATCTCCGTAAGTGTCATTATCATCAAGATTGAAAAAGTGGAGGAAGCAGGAATTCTGAATCTCATCCCTGTCCTCTGTGGAATAGCTAGACTCTCTATAGTAATACAATGAGATTCCATCACAGATGTAGTCACAACAGACAAACACTTCTTTGCAGTGCAAAACCAACTAAACTTCCTGGACATAAGACAGAAGCAAGGGTGATAATGCAGCAGTAATAAATGTTACATATGGAATCACTACAAAATTAGAGATGAAATCTAAGGATCTGTGAGACTATTAAAGAACAGAGTAAATCACACAGATTAAGAAAAAGTGCTATTCAGACTCTAAATGATATTTTTTCATAAACTAGAACATTTTTAAACTATTTTGTAAACTAGAAGTTACTAAACTCCCCTTTTAATCTGTACCTTCCTGTTTCTAAATAAACTCACAANGGTAAATGGTAGTTGTCTATAGCATACTGCTCTGGGCAAAGTCAAACATACAAGTTACCTAACTACACTTTCAAGATCCTTCTACTCATCCCCCGAAATACCTCCCCTGCACATCTCTTCTCAAGAGAGCATCTGAAGNCATGACTTTAATCCCCATGCTTAGGAGGCAAAAGCAAGAGGATCTTTNCAAGTTCGAAACCAGTCTGGCCTACATAGTAAGTTCCGGACAGCCATGGCTACATATTGAGACCATGTGTAAGATGAATTTCTAAATGGTCTTGTTAAATAAAACACGGAGGCAGAGATATGGGTGAAAGTCTGACCGAGATNAGAGGAATTAGGAATAGCTATCAGCCTCACCTTACCAGACCCTTGCTAGGTGATAGGATTAAGGGCGTGTGCTAACATTGCAAGACTAGCAGCTGACCTCATTCCTCTGATCCTCAGATAAATTTTATTGGGGGACATAGATAAAATATCACCACAACCATGTCTCCAAAAGTAATAAAATGAAGTAAAGTGTTAAAAGTATTAGACATTACTCCAGTGAAAATCATCCCAAACCAGCTCTCATTCAGAATGAAGAATCATTTGAAAACGTACTGAATTTCTGTGGAGTTTCTTGTGATGTCCCTCTGGCTCCTACAATCCTTCCCCTCTCTCTTCAACAGGATTCCACAAACTCAACATAATGTTGGGCTATGGGTTTCTGCATCTGTTTCTATCAGTTACTGGATGAAGGCTCTCTGATGACAATTGAGGTAGTCACCAATCTGATCATGGGAGATGGCCAGTTCAGGCTACATACCCACTATTGCTAGGAGTTTTAGCTGGAGTCATCCATGTAGATTCCTGGGAGTTTCCCTTGCATCAGGTTTCTACCTGACCCCAAAATGTCCTCCCCCTTTCCAGTCATCTCTTTCAGTACTCTTCCCCTCTATCCATCCCCAATCTGATCCCTCAAGTTCCCATCTCCACCTGCCCCCAGTTCACCCAAGAGATCTCTTCTATTTCCCTTTCCCAGGGAGATCCATGCATCCTTCTTTGTTCCCTCCTTGTTACCTAGCCTCTCCAGGTCTGTGGATTATTATTCTTTACTTTATAGTTAATATCCACTTATGAGTAAGTACATATGATGTTTGTCTTTCTGGGTCTGGGTTACCTCACCAAGGATGATTATTTTTTTTCTAGTCCCTTCCATTTGCCGTCAAATTTCCTAATGTCATTGTTTTTAACTAATCAGGCTCATAGGAACTCACAGAGTCTAAACCAATAATCAAGGAGCTNGCATGGGAATGCCTTAGGCCTTCTATATATATGTAACAGTTGTGCAGCTTGGTCTAGTTGTGGGACTCCTAACAATGGGAGCAGGGACTGTTCCTGGTGCTTTGTTGGCTTTTGGGAACCTATTCCTCATGCTAGGTTGCCTTGCCCAGTCTAAATACAAGGGAAGATGCTTAGTCTTACTGAAACTTGATANGCCATGCTTTTTTGATACCCATGGGAAGCCTGCCCCTTTCTGAACAAAAACTGAGAAAGAGTAGATTGTGNGAGGAAGGGAGGAAAGAAGGGAGGGGAAACTAAAATAAATAAATAAAGTGCTGAATTTCTGTGAAAGCAGACTTCCAGTAGAACTTACTGAACCATCTCTCAAGGAAGCAAAGAGCCATCCTTTAGCAAAGATGGAAGACTAGATGCTTCATTTAACTCAAATTCTAAAATGTTATTATAAACCTCTTATGAACTTTTTGAATTTACTGTCAAAGCACTCATTAATAATTCTGAAAATTACTAACCCTTTGAAATAATCTAGAAATATAACAAGGATGAGTGTGTAGTCTGTGTCTTGGATGCAAGAGGAGAAAATGCAACTCTTGTTTTTAGCCTCTGTGCAGTCCCATCTTATACAAAATAGAAGTTTGTCTAGAAACACATCCTGTACCCTAGAAACTTGAGGAAAACCATCTCTCTTCCACATTAGATGTGTTCTCCAGCAGCTGGTACATGTCCAGAGTTCTGATTGCTTCTGCTAACCCTTGTTCTACTTACATGACTCTCCCCCACCTTAGTCTCCTCTGTCCTATGGGGCATGCTTTGTATTGTGGCCATTTAACCTGCACAAACAAGGAGAGGAGCATCCTAGCACATGGAAGAGAATTCTTACATGTGGCAAGTTCCAAGACCTATCAGTAAGTCCTCATTGAGGACACAATGGAAGCAAGACATGTTGGGAATAAAATTGTATGTTTGTGTATTAAGGGTGGTGTGTGTGTGAGTGTGTGTCTGTGTCTGTGTGTGTATGTGTGTGTGTATGTGTTCACAAAACTGGCTTGTGGAGGGAAGGATGAAGACATGGAATCAGAAAGATTCTTTGTTTAGAAATTCAGTCTTTCAGTTATAAAAATTAGAAATTATCTTCCCCTTCAACTCATTTTCTACCACAGGAGAGCTTTCTTCAATAGGCATATTGCATAAGCATTTCTATTTTCTCATTATTTAGTTCCCCAATTCCCATGTGTAGAAAATTTGGTCCTCAGTCANTGACACTATGTAGAGGAGGACATTTTAGAAGGCAGAGGCTAGTTTGAAGGAGGCAGTCACTAGAGGTGTGACCAGGAAGGGTATATTAGCACCTGTACCACTCTTNCCATTTGAGGCAAGCAGTCACAANTGCTACTTCTGACCACAGAAATCAGCCATGCCGCAATCATAAAGCAATGAAATCATATGACCATAGAATAAAATGTCTGAAATAACAAACAAAAGTAAATCTTCCCTCCTTTACAGTTTATCGTCTTCGTTATTTTGTCTCAGCAATGGAAAGCTAATACAACATATCAATGTATAAATGTCTTCAAAACAATGTTAAGTAACAGAAACTGTGTATATTTTGATGTTGCCTTATAATTACACATAATTAAATATTAAAAATGAACATTTTAACCATATAAAATAACAATGCCTTGAAAAGTAGATGTAAATCACAATAAAGAAATCATAAGAATGGATGAATGAAGACAAGTGGGATCAAAATGGAAATGGAAGGAAAGTGGAGATGAGATGCCCAATGGTAGCTGGCAGTGTATAACATTCTAATGCCAATAATTGCAGGAGTGTTTAGTTCATAACAAATATGGACTATGTAGGTATGCTTATAAAATTTTATCCATATGCTTGTCATATGACTATATAAAGAAAATGACAAAAATACGTATACTGTAGATTTTATANCCTGGTCCACACACTAATAGGGTTTATATTTAATCGACAAGCCCAAGTGAGTAATAAACTGGACCCAAACAAACAGGTGCTTTTAGATCTGGGAAAAGTGCAGACAACCGAAATTTCTGAGGAGGGAATATTTAGGAGCTGAATACTTGTTTCAAAGCGTTTTCTAGATTGTGATGTCAGGAGTTTCACATAGAGAACAAGCAGACAGCATGATCGTCTAAATAAAAATCAATCCGATGCATTGTCTGAAATCAGTGAGTTTCGCTGAACTGCAGAATATATTACTGAGATAAAACATCTATTCTTTCTACCTGCCAAAATTATCACTTTAAATATCAAAACAAGATATACTTAATGATAAATCTGGGAAGATGAGCTAGGTCTGAGCACTGAAATCAATGCATTGATGAGAGATATAAAAGACATATGTGGTATCCATGAGTCAGACACAGTGCTTATAAAATGTCAGTTCTCCCATAATTACTCTGTGTGTTCAATGCAACACTAAAACCTAAGCAGTTCTATTTGTATAAATTAGAAAGTTGATTCCGAAAGAACATGGAAGTGCAAAGAACATTAAAGAGCAAACATCCTTGTTTAAAAAACNAAATATTCAAGGAGTTACACTAGCAGAGCAAGTCCAATGATGACATGGTTGCTAAATACAGGCACATGGAGTCCTGTCCTTATCTACTCATTTGCACCTGTCTCTTATACACATCTAGATGTGTATAAGAGACAGGAAGAGGACACCATCACATGGGAATCTTCTGCGGATATGCAGAGCATTACCTTATATAAAGTCTACAAGTGAAGAAATGTATTTAATTTTAGTTTTATTTATTATTACCATCATTATTGTGTGTGTATGATGTGTGTGAGAAGGTGTACATGGCATGNTGGACTTGTGAAGGTGAGAGGACAATTTTGGAGGCCAATTCTCTCCACTTTTATGTAAGTTCTAGAGATTCAAGTTAGGTTGCCATGGTTGTATAGCAAGTACATTACCTAATGAGTCATCTCACCTGCCTGAGTGCAGAATTCTTGATGCTGCTGGAAGCTCTAGTTTGTTGATCACATAGATTCTCACTGTATTGTGAAGNAGAGACTAAAAAATTGGATAATTCTTTTCTTCTTACTAAAAAGATCAAACTCATTCAATGCCGTCATTGAGATCCTCTTGATAAAAAACCTATACTGAACAGGATGTGCATCTCTCAAAAGAATAAAATACCAAAACTGTGTGCATTTCATAAATTAATATTGAAATATGTTAAGCAGAACTAAACTGCCAATAATTATTAAAATAAACTTTCTAAAAAATGTAGTGGTTTTACATATATAAAATATGTCTTTTTTTTTTAATTTTTCAAGACAGGGTTTCTCTGTGTAGCTTTGGCGGCACCTTTCCTGGAACTCATTTGGTAGCCCAGGCTGACCTCGAACTCACAGAAATCTGCCTGCCTCTGCCTCCCGAGTGCTGGGATTAAAGGCATGCGCCACCACTGCCTGGCAAAATATGTCTTAATTTAAGTAGACACCCAATGTTAGAAAATTGAGTGTTGTGATAGGTTAATTGTCAGGAATGTTAATTTAAGGGGCTTCCAGTATTCAAATCTCTTCCACAGAGAGGAATATTAACCATCTATAGGTGCCGGCATTGCTTTAAGCACAGTGTGGGCTTTGGATTGCTTTTTATTTTTATGAGAACTCTTTCCCTTAGTAATTAAGACGTGCATTAATTCCAGAAGGAAACATCTTCTTTTTCTTTAGTTTCATTAATTCATGTGAAAACAAACAAGCAAAAGCACTTCCACATAAAATGCAAACATATTTTAAATGTAAAGAAGGAATTACGGCAGAAGTTCCAGAGAAATCTCTGAGCCAGCAAATGTGAGGTAACATTGATTTCTAGACAGAAGCCCTGGAGAGGAGTGGTTTAATTAGTAAGCTGTGTCTCCAGGAACCACCACCTGAGTATTCCTGGAACATAGAAAAGTTAAAGATTCATCAAAGAGACTTGGAGCCACTGCAGAGAATTGCCCTCTAGGGCATAAAAGCCTTTATTTTCCTCTTGTGAAATCACAGAGGAAATCTAGGACAAATATTAATCATTCCCTGCAGGAGTCTTGAAGATAGACTTTGATGGTTATTCATTACATTTTGGCAAAATAAAAAGGTCAAAAGAATGATGGCCCATCAAAGCAGAACCAGCTTACACACATGAATTTGGCTGGAATTATCTATGTTTATAATAATGTTGAAATATGCTTGCCTATGAAGAACCTAGGGCCAAAATATTATTTTCTGAAATATCAACCTGATCTTAAACTCTATTTCAAAAGGATCTCACTTCTATAGTTTTTCTTCTGTGTTTTTAACCATGCAGGGGACTAACTGCTACTACTCTTCAAAGACGTGGAGCTTCTATAAACCTTAATATCTAGCTGCCTCGTGAACCAAAAGGAGCTCCACAATCNGTAAGCAGCCAGAATAGTCTAAACTCACCATTTCATTCCTGGCTGGTCACACCGAAAAGTCTACAATATATTTAAAACAGGAAACTCTTGGGTTCTTCAGTCTTCTTAAAGGCAGTTTACATTGCCTTAGTTGTGACTTTTGTGACTTAGCTAACACTGCATAGTTTAATAAAGATCTGATATATAATGCATCAGTCAACTAAGTACTTTACCTATACACCATAGCATTATACCTCTGAGCATTGAACCCAGCGACAGCTGACTTCCACACAGGAAAGACTATCTGTGATAGAGAGGCAAAGGTGACAAGTGCAGAAGTATCCTAATAACTGGGTAAGTGATACTCCTTTTTAATTGGNTAGGTCTAGATTTCCAGCCAGATTTCCATTGAGATTCCATGACTTTTCACTAATTTTTAAATGTAACTATATTGTTTATGAGACACCAGTCTGGTCTTTGAAGAAAGAAAAAACATAGTCTTATCTCTAAAACAACAAATATCCTACAAACAAATAAAAATTATTTCAGACTGTGTATACAGTTTGTATGTTTAGATTTCATAGCAAAATATGTTATTATATTTAATTCAGACCTGATAGTCAAAGATGAGACATGTTTAGTTCTCTGTACAATTTAAGCACAATTTTTCATGAACGTTTCAAAATGCACAGAGATCATTTGATCACACTTCAGTAGAATGAGCACTAGCCTAAAGTCCTGGAGAAATAAGAAAGGATGGAGTAAATGTGCTCTGACCATTACTGTACTACTTCCCAGCTCTTCTTATGACCAGGAACACAAGACACAGGAAAAAAGGCAGGCTCTCTGTAATACAAAAAATATTGCAGGCANACTCCCTCTTCATATCTCACCAGAGAGCATCCAGGGGGAAGATTGCTGTAATTTTTTTCATTTAAATGCAATTATTTAATGATCAAAGTGGGAGAATGAACAACTGGAGATGTGTGTGTGTGTGTGCATGTGTGGGTGGGTGTGGGTGTGTACATGCACAAGCACCCACACATGTTAAAGGAAAGGAGAGAAGGCTATTAGAATGGAGATTGGTGCTGGGAGAAGTTTATCAGCACTAGTCACTACTCGAGCATAATTGTTCTAATTTTACAAAACAGGAATACTAAAATTGATCCTTTTGTTAAAAGTCAACTGTTTCACATAAATGTTACACTCTTT
>LZPO01035174.1:27702-43906 GCA_001675575.1 Neotoma lepida
ATATATATATATGATATGTAAAGCAGAGTGAGATTCTACTGTGGTCATCCTTCACATGATGAGGGACAAAATTGTGGCAATCAAGGAGGGTTCAAGTAGGACCTAGGGTTTTGATTTGACTTTACTTTCTCAGGTAATGCCTGGGACATTTCCTGCTGAGATATGTCTCAGGATGGGATGAGAAGAGTCAGTCTATCCGTAGACTCAGGGAGAAGCTGTGAGCACGTGAGTCACAAGAGAATGGTCCCATTCCTTCTTCAGAACTGTTGGAACCATCTCTCTAAGTTGGAATCTAAAAATCATCATGTTGGCAATATATTCTAGACATAAAAACAGAGGCCAAAGACATCCACTGTAGAAAAATGTACAAATCAATGCTTTGTGTTGACAAGTGCTACATTTAGGATAAAAAAATATATTTTCTACACATAAATATACAGTATGGTGTAGAAAGAACACACAAAAAAGTGCTGTAGAGTTGGTAAAAAACGATCTGTTATTTTTTAATATTTTTATTGATATGCTCAATATTAAAATACAAGTGTTAATAAATACATTGGTACAGGATAAGTTTATACCCAACAACAGTAAAAGAATGATTCAAGTTGCAATAACACACTGGTCAGTAAATAATATAACATTAGAAAAGCACGTGTCCTTGAACTCAAAGACAGACTGAACCATCCATCCGGTGCGGGTCTGAGATCAAGTAATACAGGGAACAAGAGTTTGCCCCACGCAAGGAAATGAAGGCAGTTTTCCAAATACTGTGAATATACAAACATGGGGGAAGCGATACATTCCATGTACTGTATACTTCTCTGGCAGCCAGTCCACACATTTTCTAAGTGTCCAGTTGTATCTAGTGAAGGCATTGCATATAAACTAAGATGGGACCACTTGCTTATACATGTGTCCATTGGTTTTCTACTAAACCCCTATCCCCACCATCCTTTGGCTAGCCAACAGAAAGCTTGAGGACCTAATTCTCTCCTCCAACACTAGTCTTGTTTTCTGGGTTCAGAACCAGCAGTAACAAAGCACCGTTTGCACCCACTGTGTGAGAGTACCTAAACCTGCCTCTGGAATGGGTGCTATGTTACAGGTGACCCTTACCGAAACTCCTCTTGTTTCTCGTCAAAGGAGACAAAGAGCAGATGAAGTCTACAGAGGCTGGCTTCCTCTGCCTGGCATTAGGAGTGAGAGACAACTGGGCCATTACTTCTCTCAGAGTCTGCCATTCTATGGGGTTTCACACAAATCATACGCTGTACATTAGAAGCCATCACTCCACACTGATAGTACAGGCATGATATTCACGTCATTTCACCTTTTCCACCTCCATTCAAAATAGAAGCACACATAAAATGCTGAAGAAAAGCCACATGTTTCTCAGAGCCCAAGTTAAAAAAAAAAAAAGGCTATATATGAAACACAGTAATGGCTACTAAGTGATAACTCGCCCGTGCCTCTCCACGTGGGTGGTGTGTTAAGAAAATGAGACTAGAAAAGAAAACATTCTTAGAACAAAAATCTATAGGAATTTATTTTTTGGTTCTTTTTTTAAAGAAGGTGCTCTCCACGTTCTCTGTGTCGGTAAAGAGAAGGTAGAGGATGTCAATTAAAGTGAAAAGGAAGGTGGGGATGAAAGATAAGCAAAAAAATCCAAACAAAAACTAATGATTTTNTAATCAATTTTCCATCCCTTGGGCTCAGGCAGATCATCTGACTTTTGTCTTGACCACCTTTGGCCTCTGATAAAATAAGCAGAATTTCTCCATCAAGACTACGATTTTCAGAAGTAGGTATGATGGTTAAAAGGCAAAGAAGAAAAAAGGCTATGAAGGGCTTCATTTGGTCACGAAGAGTTTTCCTGGACTTCTAAGTTTTGGGTGCCTACTCATCTTGCTGAAAGGAGCAAAGATAAGGACGAAGATGCGCAGCAACTCATCAGTGTCCAACTCTCCACCAGCTCAGGTGCTTTTCTGGACCATTTTTGCAGTATTCACCCCCCAAAAAAATTTTAAAAAAATCTCTTGCAAAGGCCATAAGGGTATTTCTCCAAAGCTTAGGGCACCTTAACCACTATTTCTTAAGTCTCATAGGAGCCAACAGTGGTGTGTTTTGTCTTTTGTTTTTTGTTTTTATAGGCAGGTGCATTTGGGGAGCTGAGAGGTAAGTTGTCTCCCTAAAGACAGGGTGTTTGGGATATATTTGGTTCAGCCTTATAAAGAGAGAGCCTTGGTGGACATCCAGCACTATCGTGCTTACTTATCTTTTTTTAAAATTAAGTTTTAATCTAAATTCTTTTGAGTTCCTTTCCATTTGCAGTTTTCAGAGAGTCTGGAAAAGAAACATGCAATATCCTGTGTTATACATTTAAACTAGTTGTGTATGGGGTGGGTGGGTGTGTATGTGGGTGTGGGTATATTTGCATATTTGTGGGAGGCACACCAGGGTATATGGGTACATGTGCACGTGGAATCAGAGGACAACTGCAGGTGTTTCTCCTCTGNTGCCATCTACCATTTTTCTTTTTCTTTTTTGAGACAGTCTCTTACTGGGACTTGGGGCTCACTGACTAGACCTCAGGCTGACTGGCTCTTGAACCCCAGAAACCTATCTGCTTGGCTCTATTTCCCCTGTACTGAGATTACAAACCATGCCCAGCTTTTTAAGTGCATTCTGGGGGTTGAACATTGGCCCAAATGCTTGTGTGGCAAGCAGTTTACATGTTAGGTTATGGACCCAGCCCCAAATGTCTAACTATGCAGAATATCTCAGAAACGGGATGAAGCAAGAAAATCTCTTTCTCCAATTCCCATTTTCTCCCCTAAAATGTCCTTTAATGTCAAATTAGCGATTGGTCATTCACACAGAGATCTAGTCATGCAAGTCCTTCTCAAAGCAGACTTTATACCTGATCTTGATGACTGTCCCCTCCAGGTCTAGCTGAAGACTCTTCGCAGACAGCAAGGCTTCGGGTCAGCTTCCCTTTGCCTGCTCCTGACTGGAGATTAAGGAAGGCNGGTAAAAAACAGAAAACATTCTCAGCCTGTCAAAGCATGGCCACCACATTTGCACAAACATTCCCAAATCGGATTTCTCAGGCCAGGTTCTAAATTGCTGCATGATTCTGTGTGCAAAGGGCTAAGAAAGAGTCAGAAAGCCCTGTGCCCAAGGGGAAAACTTAGGCAACAGTTTTTCACTATCCTGACCCATGTGCGTGAAGGGTGAATGGATGTCATTTTCATGAAAATATCAGAAGAAACACTCCACAATGAATTTCCATTAAAACTAAATTAGAAGATTCCACTAAGGAGGTGCTCCAAGCACTGAGCAACACTGCCCAGTTATTTCTAGGCAGAAATCACTGGAAGATTGAAATATCTAATCTCAATTTTATCCCAAAACAAACGAACAAACGAAAACTCGAGTGGATATAAATTGTGTAAAGTACCATTGCACCTTTCAGTGTAAAAACAAAAACAAAAACAAAAACAAAAACAGAAATTAGAACGCTACAAGTGTTCAGGTTGTGAACAAGAAGCACCCTTATCAGAACAAAAGATTGAGGATCACAACCACTTGTAATGGGACAGCCAGGACCCACCCCAGCCTCTGGGCTGTGGGCACATCTGCAGCTCTGATGGGAAATGTGTGGTTTATTGTAACTGGTAGTGACTCTCCTAAAACCTGAAGATCCCTACCTTGGATTTTCTTCTCTCTTGGTTCTGAGCTGCCAGTCGCCGCTGCATGGTAGGAACAGAAGAAAATGAACAGTAAACTCCAGAGAGGCAGGGAGGAAGCCAGAGAGGGATGGAGGAGAGTGGAGGAAAGAAAAGGAGAGGGGGGAAGACATCATCACCATTGATAATGGACATATCCTCCCTCAGTGGAAGCAAAGGTATTCTGACCACTAGGAAGGACACCCTCCTGGCCAAAGTCCCAATTTTTTGACATTGTCACTTATAGTCCTTTCTCCTTAGCNCAAACATAAGAGAGAAGAGAAGACAGCCTGGCTGATTGATCATTATGGGACCATTGACCTTTGATGAGATTGGATTGTGGAAAATGCTAACACATTTGTAAGTCAGTTCAAGGAAACCTGTAACATTTATAAGCTCAGTTGGCCTTCCCTGGACCAACACTTTTTCTTTGTAATTCACTTCCATATTTAATCCTGTCTCTCTCTTGATTGTCCCAACTGCTGCCAGTGCCCACCCCTCCCCCCAGTTCTTTTTAGTGTCCTGATTCTTCAGCTAGGGACTCTTGAGCTTCGACTGGTGTGATAAGAAGATATGACCCTTAACATGTCTACAGTGAATAGAACACATGGCTTTGACATTTCTCCGCTATGAGCTATATCTATCTCCACCTTTCCATGAGATGGGGAATCTGTGTCAAGACTCCAAGAGCCTCCAGCCCCGTCTGTAAAGGCCTTACATGCACAGCTTGAGATTACTAGCAAGGGGTACATGGCTCCTGTATGCAAATTCAGTAATTAAATATGCTCCTTTGATGATTTTAGTTTTCATTTCTAAAGGCAGTTTATGGCATCATTAAAAAAACAATTGGATGAGGATTTTTCCATTGATCTCCTGGATCCTTAACTACCAAATTCCTAAAGCAGTTTTAGAGACCTTGTGGAGGTGGAAGGCCCAGACAGGTCCCTCTGCCTTACCTGGAGTTCCAGCTTCTCCTCTTCATCCAGACTTTCTGATTTGAGGATGCCATTTTCTGGGGCGGACTCTGGCTCAGTCCTTCCTTCCTCCACTATGGTTGGGTTCAGTTCTCCTTGTTCAGACATTCTCCCAGATGCAAATTAAAACAACGAGGTTTTAGGCCCTAAAAGGTTACAGCACCAGAAAACAGTATCAGTGCAGGGAAATGTTTCCAATTATTCTTGAGCTCTCTTGTGTCTCCTTGAGAATTCACATCCAGATGTGCAGCCCAGCATCCCTGCCAACTTGACACCCTTAGGAGGATAGAGCAAGACAAAAGCAAGGGGCAATTGCAACACAGGAGGCAGGTGCATCACCTCAGCCTCAGCCCTTCCACACATGGGCACATATGCATGCACCTTCTGTCAAATGAATTAACTAATCTTAGCTGAGACGCATCGTCCCACCCAACGGTTAGTCCCCACATTCTGCTACAGAGTGAAAGAAGAAAATGGGGAGAGTCCCCCAGTGCTTCAACAGGTGACCCCTGACTTCTAAGTCAAGAGGTCTTACTGATGGAAGGTGGTACCTCACATATAATTCGGAAAGTCATTTTTAAGTTTCAACTATGGAAACACTCCTCTAGCAACAAGGGATGCAGTGCACTGTATTCAGGGACAAGTAAGTGGACAAATGTCAGATGGAAAAGCTATGATTTGGTATAAACCTGGGATCTACTCTTGACCAAGAACATTCCAGGGTCAGCACGCTCAGGCTTCAAATTAACAACTAACAAAAGTCGCAGCAGCAGCAGCAGCAGCAGCAGCAGCAGCAGCAGCAGCAGCCACCCCTCTCCTTAGGTTCCTGCCAGGGACCCTTGCTGCAAGCTCCGGAGCTGCCTGCAAGGCAGTACTAAGGTCTGCTGCTGCCCCCTGCCACTCCACACTCACAGCACACTGCTGCCCAGACAGGAAGTGGTTTTTTAGACTTTAATTCCATTATTGTCCCCCCCCACACCCTAAAAATCTCTGGCACCTCTTTCCCTCTGACGTGCTCACAAATTATTTATCGTTTACTTATTTACTTCCTGCTCATTTCTTTAAGTATGAAGAAATAGATGGAAGGAAAGAGGGATGGAGGAAAGAAAGGGAAAAGTGAGAGGGAGGGAAGGAAGGGTAGAAGGGAAGAGAGGGGCAGGGTTGGGCAGCGGCAGCTCAGGAAGTCCTTTCTTGAGCAAACTTCCCCACCCCTCACTGCCCCATCCTAGTCATTACAGAGGTAACTGGCATTGGACAGAGTATGTTCCGATATCTCTGTGAGGGGGGCTGCATTAGCCCTTGCCAATTCAGTGACTTTAGTTGCTGCTAGAAGCAGAAGATGAATGAACACCATGGCAAATTGCTGATTTGCTGTAACCCACCCCGCCAGAGCAGATGGCCTGTAACAAAAATTTTCAAGTACAAGGACCTGTTTGGCAGAGGACTGTGGGGCTGTAGAAAGATAAGGTTCCCTAAAGGAGGCAGAGGTTTGAGCTGGTTAGTTTGCTGATTTTAAGTTTGGGAAAGTTTTAGGATCTGCTGCCTTTGGGCAAATTTCTTCTATCTCAGTGCCAGCCAGCATGTGTGGCTAACAAAATAAAAGTTTCGTTTTCCCATTGGTAAACAGCTTGCTTTCTCTGAACAGTGCCTAGGGCAGAGGACAGAGAACTTCTGTTGCCCTAACTCAATTTTCAGAGTGCTTCAGTTTAAAAAAAAAGAAAGAAAGAAAGAAACAGAGTAAGGAAACTGAGCTCCAATTTTCAAAACTACAAGCCCAACGACCCCCCCAGCATGAAGGTCCTGACTCTGAGGGTTGCATGTGGTGAACTGGTCTTTGCAGACAGGCATTGCAGTGAAAGAAGAGCAACAGGAGAGTATAGAGGGGCTACAGCCCCACAAGCACTTTACCTTTCACACAGAATTCCAGCTGTAGATCTGGACTGGCGGCTTCTGTCGTTCTGCACCAGGAGAATCCACACAAGTGATCAGAGGTAACTGCCGTCCCATGTCCCCATTAGCAGTTCAGAATGTCCATCTCCAGGCAGTTTCCTTACACGGTTTGACACATAGTCGACAACCTGAAAAGAGAGCAACAGTAAATCATCATGGCCACAGTCGTGGCAGTCNGGAGAAGCACACAGTAAGTAAGGCTGGGTTTCTAACACTAATGACCAGCTTCAGCAAACTCCTCTCCCAGCTTGCTCCAGCTCCACCTGTCCCAAGCTGCCGGCTTCTTCTCCAATGAAGGCTACAGCCGGCTGTTCAAGTCAGAGCGGCACCCACGCAAGGAGCTAAAATTAACAACTGAATTATGCACTGAAGATTACTCACTTCAATTTTAACCTTTTTTAGTGAAATCTTGCACTTTGTATTAAAAAAAAAAAACAAGTTTGTGTGTTTGCCTCAATGAGAATCAAAGTCACCTACATGCCAAAGGTTTGTCTTTTTTATTTCTAAACCGAAGCCTTGGATGTGATATGCTTTAATTCTATGTCTATGAGTCTTCTGTGAGAGGTTATCTTCATGCAGTATATGTACAGCCTTTGTTTTAATGAGGTCTTGTCTATAAAGTTTAAGAGAGAGAGAGAGAAGAAAGCAGAAAACTTTTGCCCTGGCATAGTTGAGAGAGCACTTTTCATTCCAGACAATTTGCAAAGCATCCCTTATATCCCTGCCTCATGGTGAACAACCTCTCCACTTTGCTCCCTTCCCTCCCCACCCGGACAACCCTGCCAGCTGAGCATTCCCTGTGACAGCAAAGAATCGCTGTCGCAGCAAGCAACAGATTGGCACACTCCAAGCCCCTTGCAAACAATCCACGCTCTAATGTACACTTTCTTTTCTAGTAACTCCTACAGGAGCAGCTACACAGACAGCTTGAATGCAAACAGAGAGTCGGGCTCCCGATAGCATTTGCCAAAAGCAAAACCGCAGCCCAAACTCAGCCTCCTGGTGGTGGTGGTGGGGGCACACCCGCTGAGGCCAGCAGCAGACACACCTCTTGAGTCCTACAGCCTGTGAAAGCGCAAGCTACATCCACCTACTGCCCTGAAGGTTAGAAATCCTTTGTCCTTGCCATCTCCTCCCCACCAGCTTCNATGAGCATGGCTGCTTTCTTTCAGATTTGGCAGTGGCGCTGTTAATAGCATATTGGGTTACAAAGCCATTTGTTGTTCAGGGGGAACAACTGTTGAAAATACAACCAAGCATCCCATCGATAATTTCTGATTTATTCATCTTTTACAGCAATGGATAACTTGGTTTTAAACATACACACCTTTTGTGAGAAACCGTATAGCTATTGGGACAGACAAGCACACATCTCCCACAAAATGCATCACTAATTGACAGTCATTTTTTGTTTTTCTGTTCCGACCTCTTGTACCATGGTTACTATGACAAATGCCCAATTTTAATCAAATAAAAAAAAAAAACTAAGAAATGATTGATTAGCTTGCAAGCCCGTTATCTAGAACAAATACTCCTGTTAGATAAAGTTACCAAGTGTTTTTGTATGTTGTTTTCCTTTTCCCAAAATGAATGAAGTTATTGTGAATTATTACAAGCCTTTGCCTCATTTTCTTGTCCCTCACAGTTCGAGCAGCAGTATTTAATCCAGCAGGCAAATGAGGATGGAGTTTCAAAGCTAAGCCACAGATACCCATCCTGGCTTCAGTAGGAGGATGTAAGATATAGTTTTTCCCAAGAAGACGGAACAAACTCATATTCACGTAACTACCCAAGTGCTAACAGCCTGGATCTGTGTGTGCGCGCGTAATTTCCAGGACGTGTTTGAAATAGAACTGAACTCTAAAGTCAGCGAGGTATTATTCTTACACGGCTGAATCATGAAGTCATCATCTCCCAAGATAAAAGAGAATATGGGCATATGGGAGTGAGCAGAGAGGAGCATATGGATCGCAAATATTTTTGTAACTGATTAAAACTGTTCTCTTTGCTGAGGAAGCAATGCCAGGAATCCAGACCTACTCCAGCTTCCTGCTCGCCAAACCAACCCCGCTCATGCACTGCCATTTGATGCAGATCGGGTCCAAGTTCTCTCATTTTTATCAAGAACCAAAACTATATTTAACAAATATATTTTTCCTGGCAAAATTTTGTTAATAAATTTTGTTATCAAATTTTAATTTATATAATAAAAGGACAGAAAGGGCTTTGTTANNTAATATGTAGTATATATAATACACAAAAGACGAGTTAATGGAGTTCTTTTGTTGTCATTATTATTATTACTTTACATTTAATAATTTTTAGGTGAATGTGTGTATATTGACATGCATGTCCCACAGCACCCCAGTGGCAGTCAGAGGACAACTTGTTGGCATTGATTTCCTCCTTCCACTAGGTATGNGCTGGGGACTAAACTCAGGTTGTCAGTATTGCCACAAGCACCTTTATCTGCTGAGTCATCTCAGAGCCCCAGAAATGCTATTTTAATCATGAGTTTGGAAGTATTTCTTAGCAGAACCCATCAGTGTAATGAATCTACAGGAAACTGACAGTGCTCTCCACTATTTTATAGAGAAAACATCAAATAAAACAATGATCATTTCACGTTGCCTTAATACTGCTTTCTTATGTCTTAAGCTTGCTTTAGAACAAAAAAAATGATAGCATTTGGGATTTAAGGGGGAGAAAAAGAGGTGGAGAGGAGAACGATATAATTTAAGGCGTATGTGTATTCTTCAGTGTTTTACCCTTACCAACAAATCGCATGAGTCCTGTTATACCTATCCGTGTGTCACACACCCCAATCACTGCAGAACCATGTAGAACTTGATTTGAATTCCAGGAGGATCTTCCATCTCAGAGCCTATCTACACGGGAAATTGAAGTTGAATTCTGTCTACAATTTGCGATGCTCACTTCATTAGTCATTCCTTCCCAATATGTGACAAATTAACACAGAGATGACTAACCTGAGGCTAAATCAGTGTGAGTGTTTTATGACAAGACAACACAGTCAAGTGGCACGAATGGTCCCGCCCACAGGCTCTGGTTCTCTAGGTCCCAGATCTGCAAATAAAAATCACTTGCATTTTCAAGTGACTGTAGTGACTTGTTGGTTTCCTTTGTCAGGCAGAAACATGGACTAACTAAAATATGATTCAGTCTCCAAAGACTCACTTGGTTAAAGATTATAAAGGATTTTTGGTGACTTTAAAGACGATGAAATTTTGGAATGAAAGCTCTTCAAAATTGAAACTGTGNATATGTCAGTATCTTCAGNAAGTCTGAAAAATCTTCTCAAAGTTGAAAAAAAATGTGGAATTATCCTATAAATTTAACAATTGTTCCATAAATTTAACTTCCCAGAGATAGACCTAAGGTCTAATACATGTGTNAGAGGCACTGGACCAGGAGCTTGAGCCTTTGGTTAAATGGTTCTTGTCTGTTTTGGTTTGATTTTTGTTTATGTGTTTTTGGTTTTGTTGTTGTTATTGAGCCAAAACACAATAAATATTTTAAGATGATTAAGCTTGCATTCAAATAAGAAAATTAACAAAACATATTGGAAAATAAACTTAGGAGAATACCTCTACATTTAAGAAAAGAAACGTTCCTGTTAGAATTCTACAAAATTGAAATGTTCTACAAATATCCTTTTTGCAAAGATTTATTTCATTTTATTACATGAGCCTATTTTTTATTAAGTTTTTTTCATACAACATCATATGTATAGATTTATGTCCATGGGTGAGTATGTTCACCTAACAGAGGAAGAAGTGGATGCCAAAGCTTTGGGAACTAAAATGTAGCCCCATGAGTACATGGATGTCTTGAAAAAATGAGGTAGATCTGTTGTCAATGAAAGAGTCTATGGGGAGAAAAGTCTAGTATGGAGCGTTTACTTCTTCACATAAAACAAACCTTTATCAAGTTTCAGCTATGTCCAGAGATAATCCTCAATAAGACGANATATTCAGGTCAAATAATGCAGCTTCCCTTGGAAATTTTTTTTGTTTCTTTTTTGATATGATACGGATAAACAATAAGCAAATTGCTATACATAGCGAATGATCAAAGGCAGAAAATGCAAGCACAAGAGCTAGCATCATGCTTTTCAAAGTTTCTTCAGGCATCTGAATGACAAACACACACAAAANGGTTCTGTGATGTAACTTGTTCTGACTGGGACTTGTAAATTATATCATCCTCATTACCTTAGCCATCTTGTCCACATACTATGCTCCTTAGTTCTTTGTCAACTTGACACAAGCTAGAGTTGTCTGGAAAGTGGGGATGTCAATTGTGGAATTGTCTCCATCAGGTTGACCAGTAGGCAAGCCTGTGAGCCATTTTCTTGATTAATAATTGACCCAGCCCACTGTAGGCAGTGCCACTCCCAGACAGGTGGTCCTGAATTGCATAGCAAAGCAAACTGAGCAAACCACCAAGAAAAGCCAGTGAGCAGCACTCCTCCATGCCTTCTGCTTCAGTTCTTGCCTCCAGCTTCCTTACTTGAGCATCTGTCCTACCTGCTNTTAATGATGGTCTCTTACCTNTAAGCTGAAATAAACCCTGTCCTTCCAAGTTTGGTTTTGGCTAGTGTTTTAGAAAGCAANTTAGAGCGTGCTCTTACCCACCCCGGGGACCAAGCACTCCTCTGATGAAAAAGATGGCTCTGAACTTCCTCTCTCCCCCAAATCCAAGGAGTCGTGGAACGGTGAACAGAGCTGGGTGGGGTGAAGCAACTGATCAGCAGCTTTGTGACATCTGTGACCCAAGCTTTTTTAATAGTCTTTGTTTTAATTGTAGGTAAAAGGAGTTATCGGATCCAAGTTGTTGAAACAAANCTGGAATCAATGGCCCTGCTACCAAGACTCTGACAGCATTGAGGCTGGGTTCANTTTGACTGACAGACTCTTATCTAGTTCAAAGATTTTTCAAATGGCCTCAAATTCCATACTACTTACTTCTGTTTTTTGTTTTTTCATATCTTTGTTTATATGTATGTGTTAAAGTACATGCCATGGCACCTGTGTGGAAGTCAAAGGACAGCCTTAGGGAATCAGCACTCCCTTCTATCATGTCTGCCCTGCGAATGAAACTGAGGTCATCAGGCCTGGCAGCAAGCACCTTTACAAGCTGAGCCATCTCACTGGCTCAACCACCCTGTATTTCTACCATCATTCTATCAAGAGTGTAAGCATGGCATATCCATAGATGCNTTGGTCCATTGACTTCCAAGCAAATGTAAACTTTCATTAAAAGATTACAATGTACAGGGAGTAACAGAGCCACTGCAAAGCACATCTAACAGACATCAAATCCAGGGGTTTAGACAGAACCTACCACCAAACAGTAATAGAACAGAGTTAGCATCAGTCATTTGGCCTGGGGTGTCAGAGATCTTTTCAATCACTCTTACTCCTATACTGCTAGCTGCATGGCAAAATAAGCCACATATTTATCCAAGCGAAACAATTCACTCACAGGATATGGCAACAGAGGGCCTCAAATATATTCTCACTGGGGCATTATCTTCTACCTCAGAAGAGAGCTACTCAACATCATATGGACACTACACCTCAGCTCCTGATAATAGCGGTTTCCTCCATTATTTTGTCCCTGAGTTCATAGGCATAGTTAGGCCAAACATTCTGCTCAGTCTCTTTCTGACAATTCTGGAAGCCACATGCCCCAGGCATCAGAATGTCTGAATGTCTGTGTATAAACCTGCCTACTTCCCTCCTTCCATGTCCAGAGCTCGCAACATCTTCCTTCCTTCCTTCCTTCCTTCCTTCCTTCCTTCCTTCCTTCCTTCCTTCCTTCCCTCCTTCCTTCCCTCCTTCCTTCCTTCCTCCCTTCCTCCCCTTTTTCCTTCCTCCCTCCCTCTTTCTTCCTGTGGGTGTGTATGTGGTATATACATGTAGTACATGTATATAATGCATGCATACATATGTGAATAGATACACATGTTTATGTATGTGTAGAAGCCAGAATAGAATGGTTGGCATTCCATTTTATCATTCTCCATCATTATTCTCCTGAGACAGAGTCTCTTACTGAACTTGGAGCTAGACTAGCAGCCAGCAAGTTGCAGCAATATTCCTTTCTCTGCCCTCAACATCACTGGGATTACAGGCATGAACCTGGGCCACACACAGCTTTTGAAGTGGGTCCTGGGACTTTGAATTCAGGTCTTCATTCTTGTATATCAAACACTCCTAAGCCATCTTTTGAACCCCAACACCATTTTCTCTAGAGGCCATCTAGGCAATCATATGTCTACCTGATATCCAGATAAAGTAGGCACAGGGGCTTCAGAAAGACATGATCACTTTTTTAATGTAAACATTAAACTCTATATTGGCAGGCCGCGTGCACCATCTAGAAATTAGTGTCAATCTAATCTTGAAGCAAAATGCTAGGACCTCAGGCTTCTGTAGTACCCTATTATTCTGAGTAAACATAAAACAAATTTCCTAAAAACATGTATAATGCTATCACATGCTGTAAGAAGAACTTCTAACCAGTCTTATTAATAAACATGCGGAACAAGAAATAAGGGTGAAAATCTGACAGAGATCAGAGGAATTAGGAGCAAGCCACCACTCACCAACGCTGCCTCTACTTCCCAGGATTGAAGCGGAGGAAAAAGAGAGCCTTCCGGTCTAACCTGGCTTTTATACCTGTCCATCTGCTAACTAATTTCCCATCCTCCCAAGCTACATCACTTCCTGTCTTGTCTGCATGGATCTTCAGAACTCTAAGGTTGATGCTGGGATTAAAGGCGTGTGCCACCACCTCCTACTGCTAGTTCCCCATGTGACCTTGGAGTCACAGAGAACCAAATGGATTAAGGGCGTGTGCTAACTTGCATGGCTATTGTTTTTCTATTAGTGGCTGGCAGCCCCGTTTTTCCTCTGACCCTCAGATAAATTTTATTAGGGAAGACAAATAAAATATCACCACAACATGCCCTTGCTGAAACATATATTTTCTTAATCAGTTAAGTCTTCAGGTTGGATCTGTTTTCTAGCTCAGTGTCACTGTACTGTGATCTCCTACACAAAGCATCAATCACCTTAGGGGTGGGAAGGGGTGATGAGGATGAGAAATGATGCTTCTGCTTGGTTCATGACCTAAGTTCAGACCCATACAACATTTAAAATAATCTCCATTATACAGAGGCTAAGAAGAAAAATTTTCTGTTACTTTTATTGGTGATACTTTTTCTTGGAACAAAGATTTATTATAAAATCTATGTCTTCCATCTTGGCTCAAAGGGTTCAAAATATGAAATTCATCATCACAAAAGGAAAGGCAGTTTAAAATGAGAAGAAATATTAATTTTAACAGTCATTAGCATGTTTGACATGAACTCTTTTCTCCTGCATTCCTACCTAAGGTGCAAAGCACCTGTCATTTCAGAACAATGAAGCCTGGCACATGTGATGCTGCTCCAGAGAGAGTGGGGCATTTGCAGTACTAAAAAGAAGGAAGGAAGAGAGACTTCTACAACATGAGCAAAATCAAGAAAACCACAATGAATTGTTATTTGTTGGAGGTTTGAAATGACTATAGTCCTGGTTTTCTTCAACATTTTTAAGTTAGAAGAAATAAGAGAACTCCATTAGCATGAAGTCTTGTTTTTGCTATGGCAATACTTAGCATTCAGTATCACAAATGAGTAGTTCATGCCTCAACACTGCATTTTCAGAATTAGTATCAACACACATGTTTTTGCTAAATATCATTGCAAAGATTCAATATGGGACTTTAAACCATGCACCCAAGACCTTCGTCCCNAGCCCCACAGCAAAAATAATGAAGGTTCCCCAGAAGCTAGGAAACGAAAGGGCATCTTCCTGAAGTGAACAGAAGCAGTGCAGGTCTAAAGGGTCTCTCTGGTTACTGAAGCTCTCATGATAGAGATGGCATNCACTCCCAGAGTAGGAAGGGGTGGGGCAGAGAGTGAGAGCACTGAGTGTAACAGAGGGATGCAGGATACCAACCCACAAACAGCATACAGGACTTCTGAATGGTCACATAGGGTGCTCTGTACTAAGTTTTGTGTTAGCATTTTGAAAGTCAATCAAAATTTTTCTTAGTTGTATGTTGCATGTGTGTGTGTGTGTGTGTGTGTGTGTGTGTGTGTATGTGTGTGCAGGTATACATTCATGTATGTATGTGTATGTGGAGAACCTATGTGGACAATCTTCTTTGACTCCTTGATGCCTTATTCATTCAGGAAGCATCTCTCATCCAATGTGAGAGCTCACCAATATGGCTAGTCAGGCTAGCTAGGCAAGACAGCTTGCTCTGTCTCTGCCTCCTGAGTATTGGAATTACAGAGGGACCAAGATGCCCACCTAGCATTAGCATGGGTTCTAGGAATTGGAACTCTGGTTCTCATGCTTACATGGCAAATACTTTAACCTCAGAACAATCTTCCCAGACAGATAGAAAATTCTTTGCAAACACTTCAGTATCTATACNAACAGAAGCAACTACCTTTGTTTCAGTGTTGACAACATGATCAATTTAGACTGAGTTCACAGTTACTTAGTTTATCCTGTATCAATCCATCTATTTTTGCCAGCCTCCATGAAGAAATGTCCTGAGTCTTTAGTGCTAATTCAGGTGACTTGGTGATTCCTTTCTCCCTGGATCCCCCCAGGGCCCCAATATACATAATCACTCTGTAGAAAATTTCAGAATTTGAACTAAGGCATAAAATCCCTCTCATCCCACTGTTGTGTAAGCTGATAGTCACAGGGATTTGTACCTGCCTTGTCTATCTATACATTAACCATGGGGACAGTGCCTGGCAAATATTAGCATTTGCTCAGTTAGTGAATAAAGCAAGGCTCCAAGCTTTCCTGGCAACATAGTCTGTGATGGTCAGGCAGATTTGGAGCATGTTTGTGCTTCCTGAACCTGTAAATGAGGATCTCTGGTCACTCTCAGACACCTGAGAAGCAACTTGATGAGTTTACTGGAAGGTACTCAGGGACAAAGCCATGGCATGCTCCTGGATCCATGGATGCATTATCTGGCAAACTCTGTAGGGTTGGGCACTGATTTAAAAGTGCATTTCATAGGAACCCACTGCATGGAGCATTATATGGCCCTGGAAGAAGATACCAGAGAAAAGAAGAGATAGTGTACACTTGGAGGGGTCACTGAACAAGTAGGAAAACAATCTGGAGGGCTGAGGCAATAAGANCATGGAAGATAAGAAATCCCTTTCTTCTTTCTGTGTAATTTTTCCTTTTTCTCTATACCACACAATACAATATTGCCTAAAATTCCACATTGATGACACTATATACATGGTCATTAAAATGCGTAAGTCGTTGTACTGGGATCAACATAATTTTTAGAAATAACTTAAGTAAAATAAATCATATTCAACAATCATTCCTTTCCTCAGACATCCTATGAGAAGGTGAAATTTGAAATTCAAGAGACTTGGATGTACTTGTCATTGACTAGCTTTGTCTATTTAATGTTGTTCTAATGGGTAACAGC